>SNQJ01S0062274.1:41528-64579 GCA_010110895.2 Picea sitchensis
CTCTCCATTTCCCGTTTTTCTTAGGAACTATTACCAATGGGGAAACCCATTCACTGTCTGATATAGGATATATAAACCCTGCGTTGAGCAATTTTTGAAGTTCTTCTTTAAGGATTTCTCTTAAATTAGGGTTCATTCGTCGTCGAGATTGGCAGATCGGTCGACAATCTTCCTTAATATATATTTGATGAGTACATAATTCGGGAGAGATTCCTTTCATATCTGTATAGTCCCATGCGAATGCTTCTTTATTTTCCAGAAGTAACTTCATTAATTATTGTGTTTCAGCATCTGTCAGGTTAGGGTTTATGTTCAGTGTTTTGCTAGGTTCAATTTCTACTGGTATGCTTTTAGAAGAGATGGTGGCAGATGTTTGAGGTGGGTTTTCAGAGTTAAGGTTTTCCTGATTATCTGAATCCAACAGTGCAACTAGTTGGTTATGAGTTTTTGGAGTCACAAAGGAGGGTTCACAAATAAAATTATTAATTACTTCATCCTCAGTGGCATATTTAAGGCTTAAAGCTTGTCCGATAGTCAAGATGGGTTGAGTAAGTTGATCATCAAAGTCTACCCATACCGAATTATCATTATTAATCAAGGGTGTAGCATGAGGGTAGAGGGTAAGATGTTTAGTTTTGTAACCGTTGGAAATTGTCATTGAACCTGATCTACAACTGATAAAAGCATCTGTTATGGCTAGCCAAGGCCTGCCCAAAATTAGAGGGTGGCCCCCCAACTTTGTTTTAGGTTGTAGTACCACAAATTCAGCTGGATAATTCCAGGATTCCACTGAGATAATTAGGTCTTCAATGAATCCCTTTGTTTTAATTATGGATCGGTCAACTAATTTTAGGATAGTTGGGGTGTCTCTGGTTTCATTTTGCAATTGTAATAGTTGTGAGGTTTCCAGAGTCATAATATTGATAGCGGCACCTAAGTCTACCAGGACTTGAGGGATTATCGTTTTTTCAATTTGTATTGAGACGGTAGGGTGGCTGGGATCACCATATTTAACTGGGGGGGCTTTACCTGACATTAGTGTAGACAAGTCACCCATAACATGGATTGTGAGGGGATCCTTAATTTTCCTACCAGGATTTTTAACACAAATGTCTCGCATAGTCCTGGCATAAATTGGTACATCTCGGAGTGCTTGTAGTAGAGGAATTTTGACATAAAGATTTGGTAATTCCCCTAGAAGATTGAAAGCCGGTAGCTCAGGCATTTTAGTCAAAGCTAAACGCTTAGGAAATGGTGGTTTTGCTATTTCAGCAGCATTGTTAGAGGATGATTGTACCTCTTCATGTACATCATGCTCTTTTGTTTCCTCTTTATCAGAAGAGGTAACATCGACTATGATAGGCTCTACTATTCTCCCAGATCGTAAATGAATATCATTTCATTGCGTGGGGAGAAGAGAAAATGTAGGTTGGTTATGAATATCAATGCACTGCACAACTTTATTATTTGGGTTAGTGTTAGGTTGTATAGGTAGCTGGGGTCTCATCATTTGATTGTTTGGTGGAGTACCTGATGGTAAAGAGAGTGGTTGTAGAAATTGTGATTGAGGTAACTGATTTGGGAAGGGGGGTTGTTGTCCTCTCCAATTTGGATTCCATTGGTTTTGATATGGTTGTTGTTGTTGTGGAGGCCAAGGAGTCCACATTGACGGATCAACAAAGGGTAGGTTAGCTTGTTGCATGGGTGGGTAATTCATTTGATTTAGGTATTTCATTTGGTTATAGGGAGGGTAATTCATTTGATTGAAAGAAGGATAATTATTCCAACGATTAGAAGATGTAAATGGCATGTTAGGATTCATACCTTGTCCCCATGGTTGCCATTTCCTTCTCTATGTCAAGAGATAGACAGCTTCAGCTTATTCATCAGTTGGTTGTAATGTTGCCTTGATTCCTGGTAGAGAAGGACATTGTTGAGTTTCATGATCTTTATCATAGATGGTGTAGATTGGCTTTTCTTCCAATGGAAATTCCCTTTGTGGGTTCTTGTCTCTGCATTTAGAACAAAAGATGGACATAGCTGCTTCTTCTTCTGCTTGCTTCTTTTGAATCTGCAGGGTGTCAATTTGTGAGGCAAAAGAGCTTAACATTTCAGTTTTAAAACCTTCAAGTAGATTACCTATTTCGGCTCTTATTGCTCCCCCATTGGCTGATTTTTGGACTCTTGAAAATGTGGTGTCCCTACTATTTGATCTATTTCTTGAAGCTCCTCTTGAACATCTTTTACATAGGCTAACAATTTCATCGTATGAGTCCTTAGATATGTCCCCTTTTCCAAGAATATTTAGCATATCTAGACAGTCATCCCTTACTCCTTTTAATAATATGGTTTTAAGAATATATTTACTTACATTGGAGTGACTGGATCTTTGTAGATTATATTGTAGCCTTTCTACAAAGTCCTCCAGATTTTCATCCTCTTTCTGCATCATCTTAAATAGTTCCTCCCTTTTTCCTCTTGTTCGGCAATAGTCCTAGTATTTATTCAGGGATTTCTGTTTCATTTGGTCCCATGTTGTGATTACATGGCCTCTAAGACTCATGAACCATCTTAGTGCATTTCCTTTCAATGTTGCTGGAAATAGTTTTAATTTTTGAGCATTGGAAATGTAATCATAACTTCTGCATAATATATCAAAATCAAAAAGGAATTCATCAGGATCTTCTGAAGACAAACCATGAAAGTTAGGTAGTATTGAGAGTGGAATGTTCTTCATGGGAGCTACCCCTCTAGGAAGATAACCAATAGGAAATCCTAATGTGGAGAAAGAGTTTTCATCATTTACCTCTCCTTCAGGACCTGCCTGTTCTTCATGATGCAATTCTTCATTGTACTCATCCATGTTTTCTTCTATCAGCTCCCTTGCTATGCTTGTTCTATCCTTAATGTTTCTTGCTAGTTTCTCTGGGGACTCCAAACTTCTTTCCCACGTTTCCAAAGTTTGCTTGAAAGGAAGTTTGGGATTTTGGTTTTCGAGATCTTGGTGGATTTGAGCAACAAATTGGAGACTTTGATATAATCGTCCAATATAAAGTCTTTCTTCCTCCTCTTCCTCTTGGATTCCACCTATAGGTTCGATTAATCTTTTAGGGTCTGTGTCCCCCTCATGCAATCTGGTATCCTAAAAAATCCATGGTCACTTTTGGAAATCTATAATTACCTTCCGGCCAGCCTTAAAGGTATTCCTATAATTTTGCTTATTTAAACTGTGAAATCAAATTTGCTACTATACGATTGTCAACCAGTGTTAGGACTACATATTGTACCCTTTTTTGCCATACTTTTTACCATCATTATACCCTTCATCCCTTATATTTAGACTCATAACACCACCTCACCTGATCATTCCAAGATATACAACATCCTTTCCTCATTTACTATATGTATCACATTTTTGCATAATAACATTTTACATCGCTTTTTGTACTTAACCATTGATTAGAAGTGCACAGAAGTGTCCATGTTGCCGAGAATGGTACTCAAGGAACCGATGTTAGAACACATAGTGTCCAAAATTACGTTTGTTGTCTTGATGCGCTAAAACCACGAAAGATATTTACACAACCAAGGGCCTTTATATGATGAAACAGAGCTACTACCACGGTCTAAAGTGGCATATGCGAAACCGCGAGGCTACATGAATTCAAAGGATCTGAGAGGTAAAACCACGGAGTTGTCACTCCATTGATCAGGATGTTGGAAACACGGAGCCATGCGATCTTTGAAACAAGGCCATGATAGTTAGCGGTCAGCGGAGGCATAGTGAGAGCAATTCTTTGATGGTGACAGCAGAGTGAATTGCGATGCTTTAGTAACATCGGCAACTATGAGAGAAGTTGTTACACCGGTTATGCAGTAATACCTCGTTCAGTTCTATTATTAGCATCCGGTTGCGGGAATAGGACATCATCTTTGATTTAAGCGGATCAGGCGATTTAAGTAGGATTGAGGATATGCTTTGTAATGAAGCGTATCGAAGGGATTTCCCCTTTAATTCAGGAGAAATCACCACTGTAGGATCAAGTTTTGATGTATTGGAAGGACTCAAGAGGCGGGGCGCGGTCACATTATTTCCAATTTGTAATGTGATATTTCAACGGATGAATATAAAACTGCTTTTTCGTTTCTAAGCTTTCCGTTTGAGGGGGAGATCTTGAAGGAGGGCACCTTCATCCACAAGATTCACCCCATGGATAGAAGGTGTGTTGTTTTTAATTTATACATTTTATATTTTTTGTTTGATTTAGCCGTTTCTTTGAAACATTGTTTGGATGAATTTCGCTTTTCTTTGAAACACTATTGATTCTGTCCTAGTTAATGAATGGAAATTGTAATTCTTTTATCAACAATCTTGTGGCAGGTGATTTTGTGAGTTTAGCGGTGGTTGAAGAGGTCCCTTTCGGACGAAGAAAAGGGATCGGGGACATGCCCTCGTAGAATTGCCAATGTTTACCAAGTGTATTGCTAGAGATTTGGTTAAAGGTATCTGCTTTCAGGGCGGAAAGGGACTACAACACCTTGTCTCTGTAGATCTTTTATCCTTACCAAAGTGTTCTTGAGGAGATTTGGTTAAAAGGTATCCACCTTTCAGACGGAAGGGACTACAACACCTTGTCTCCCTTAGAATCTCTTTTATCCCACACCCAAATTGTACTAGTAGAGATTTGGTTAAAAGGTAGCCACCTTTCAGACAGACAGAAAGGGACACAACACCTTGTCTCATGTAGATCTCCTTTACCCCTGCCAGTGTGCTAGTGAGAGATTTGGTTAAGGTATCCCTTTCCAGGGCCAGGGACTACAACACCTTGTCTCCAATAGAATCCCTTTTACCCCTGCAAGTGTACTTCTTGAGATTTGTTTAAGGCATCCCTACTCAGTGAGAAAGGGACTACAACACCTTGTCTCCAATAGAATCCCTTTTACCACACCAAGTGTGCTAGTTAGAGATTTGGTTAAGGTATCCCAGATGGACAGAAGGGACTACAACACCTTTTCTTCTGTAGGTTCCATTTACCTGCAGAGTGTTAGCCAAGGATTGTATTAAGGGTTCCTACTAAGAAAGGAAAGAACCAATATCATGTTCACTGTAGACTTCCTTAGATGTTAGCCAGAAACTAGGTTAGATATCCCTGCTCAGAAAGAATCAGGCTTTGTTCTCTGTAAACCCTCAACCTCACAAATTATTGCTACAGTAAGGCTCAAAGCTCCTGCTCAGAAAGGAACTAAGTGCTGGTTTATTAGATAGAGTTAATTGTTTTCTACATTATTGTCTTCATGAAAGAGTGTTAGTCAGAGTTAAAGTACTGAAGTCTTTTTTGAGAGTAAGGGTCATGTTCTCGATTTACAGAGCGGTTGATGTTCTTTCCCATTGCAATATTACTTTTAATGTAATCCGGATTCTTAAATTGAACTATAAAATGGTACAATAGATAGGGAGGTTACTTTTCTGTGGTTTAATTCAGAGCTTCGGTTCAAGCAAGAATAAATAGTGTGAATTTATTTACTACAACACTAGAGATTACTTTTGGAATTGAGGCATATATGATGCGTGGCTATCTTTGAAACAAAGGAGCTTCCTGGGTTGATAATTTATGTTTCACTTGGTTGTTTAAAATTGAATTAAGCAATTATAGTGACCAACATTTTAAAATAAGTTCTTGGGAAGATAGCTATAGATTTGAAGCATTTGTGGTTTCTTTTCTTTAGATAAAGAATGCATGAAAGACCCCAAAACCCCAAAGATACTAATACCTTACGGTGGCAAGGAAAGGAAAAGGAGGAAGAAAACAGTGGCGATGGTATCAAGTCTGAATCTATAACAATAAAGCTTCAAAAGGATTCCAGTATCATTTGACAATTTTTGGAGCAGGAAGAGAAGTTTGGAAGTCGGCTGATTAACCGATGGGAATATTGAGGAATGAGGCTAGATGCGTGAGGAAGGCGGACAGAAGAAATATATGGATGAGTTTTACATCAAGAGCGGGTAGATCCTGAAGGAGAGTTAAAAGATGAAAACTCTTTCTAGGATTTCAATAGTGAATTTCTAAGAGGGGCGACCCTATGAAAAATATTCCCACTCGGCATTTACCTGAAATTACATGGGCTATCATGAGGAGGATCGATATTAGTCCCCTATTTGAGTTTGATATCTTGTGTAGAAGCTACTTGAGTTACACTTCTAATGCTCGAGCTAAAGAGTTATTTCTAGCAACACTAAAGAGATGCGGTAAGATCAGTTTATAGATATGGAGAATAGCATTAATCATCATGGGACCAAATGGGCGAAATTTCTGAACAAGAATACCGAGGATAGTTGAGAAAAGAGGGAGGAGCTATTAAAATGATCTTGAAGAAAAATGAGAATCTAAGGGGACTTTGTGAAAACTTCAATACAATCTGGAGATCTAGGCATCGATAATAAGAATATCAAAACTATTTTATTAAAGGAGTAAAGATAATCTGAATATCTTGAACATCTTTGGGAAGAGTTATATCAAAGGGAATCATATGATGAAATTAATCAATTATACAAAGATGTTCCGAAGCTGAAAACAGTCAAATAAGCGAACACTACATTCTCTAGGGTCAAAAAATCAGCCAACAAAATTTGAGATAGGTAATTTGCTTGAATATTTCAAGACTAAAATGCTGAGATCTTTTGCCTCCTGGGTGGACACCCACGATTCAGAAAAAACGATGACTTTGAAGCCCGATATCTTTTGTCCTCAATCTGAATAAACTATAAAGAGAATGTCCGCTGGGCCGGGAAACCCTATCGCACTATTTGGCGAATAAAGAGACCATTGATACTAAATGTCCATCTTTACCAAAGTGTGGGAAGCATTGCAATAGCGGATGAGAAGAGGTAAAGAACATCTATCGACGACTCAAAGGGAATGGCTGAAATACGAGGACAAGGTATGAACTCCTAACATGCCATTTAGCAGTTGGAATAATTATTACTTATAATCGATGAATTACCCCTTCAAAATCCGGATGCAATAAGCTAAAATCGATGAACTATCTTCCATTACATGCAACAAAAGCGGCCCACCCATACAACAAAATGCTTACCCTTTGTTGATTCCCTCCACATGGACCTTGGCCTCCACAACTGACAACTTGATCTTATCAAAATCCGATTGGAATCAAAATTGGGGGGGACAACAAGCCCCCTTTCACAGGCAATTACCTCAACTCCCACAACCGGCTCTCTGCTACGGTGAGGGCTCCTCCAATTAACCAAACAATGAATACGACTACTGTGCAGCCCTACTTTAATGAATAATAAAGGTTGTCGGTGCATTGGCGTCTATAACCATTTACTTTCCCTCCTCCACTTTGTCTGATGATATACATCTTTGATCACGGAAGTAGTGGAACCTACCACAAAAGCCCGATGTTACCTCTCAACAAGAGGAAACACGGGGAATACAAATACTGAAAGATCTGATCATCCTCCAACAATCTGCTGAAACAACACCCATTTCTGGCGTTTAGCGCCGCCAAAACACACGAACCGCTTGACCTTTTTAATCTTGGGGGGAACTACGAATTTGTATATTTAAAATCCCCTCTTGACACTCCATGATGTACCCTATCTGTACGGGACAGTAAAGTCTCCATCAAAAGGGTAGGAAAACCGAAGGATCCTCTTACGGAGTCCACCACGTTATGGGAAGTTGTACGCATTAATGGCGGGTAAAGACTCCCCGATCAAATATGGTGATCCACGGCCACCCTACTGTAACTGTTTAAGTTGGCAAAACAATAATCCCAAGTGTCCTGGTAGACCTTGGTGCGACCATCAATATCATGACTTTAGAAACTTTACAATTGCTACAATTACAAGACCACGTCGAGGAGAAACCCTACTATCTTAGAGTTGGCTGATGATCCACAATTAAACCCGAGGAAAGGGACTGTCGGTAGGGACCTCATCATCTCTGTGGAATCTTGGAATTACCGGTTGATTTCCACGGTGTACATCCCAAAACCAAAGTGGGGGCACTGCCTCTAATTACAGGGGAGAGTAGTTGTAGTGATACTTTATCGGTGTCGATGCACGGGTCCAATGAATTTCGAATGGCTATGAATAAAGCTGATACGACCCTCTACCCTCATGCCCACACCTTGCCTAATAGTATTAACTCATGCGGGTGCTTTGAGGGATCCAGCTACCCAACCTCTACGACTATCCCGGATGACTCTAAACACGAAGACTCGGAGGATGAGTATAAATAATTTACATATGGCGATAGCTCCTGCATTACCCCAAGAATTCATAATCAATTAAGCGTATTGATGGAGTCATATAATCCAGAAAATCTTGATTCAACAATCCCACCTCAAACACCTAAAAGACCATCTCACTCCAAAAAGCACCAATTGAAGTGAACTTTGGCAAAACGTGAAATATAAGCCCTCATTTGTGGGGCGATTTAGACACAACAACTAACAAAGTTATGGGGAAAATAAAGGGCATTAGCGTGGGACTACCACAGGACATGGAAGGAATCTCCCACGACCTATGCCTCCACCGGAATATATTAAAGAGGGAAGGTGTCGACCAATCTGTCCAACTGACAAAGAATGAACCGACTTAAGGAGATCCACGAAGGAAGAACTTTAAAAGAATTACTTGTCTGGGGTTTTATTTATCCTATATGGGAGGCGGTGATAGATTGTCTCCATTGAAGTAATAGTTCCTAAAGGAATAGGAAAGGCCCGATTATGGTGGGTCTGAGCTTTAAATGCAGGCCCCCTCAGAGAGACCACTTTCCACTACCATTTCATTGATCAGAGTTTTTAGATGGTTTATTAGAGATTAATAAATTCTTCTCATTTTTGGATGAGCCGGTTTGATTTTGATCAAGTTAAAATGTACCTCAAAATCAAGGGACAAAACTTCACGCTACACCCATTGGCAGGGAACCTTTGCTTATAGAGGTCCTCCCATTTTGGACTATGCAATGCATGACAATAGCTTCAAAGGTTTGGGAATTTTCTCGTTATGGCCCAATTGACTGTATGGAATTTGTGGATGACTTTACTCCCTTATGGTGTTTCCTTTTCGAGAGCAGAAGGAAATTACTTAAAAGATGTATACAAGCCCAAATTTCCTTAAATTATGAGGAAAAATGCCATATGATGATGAGTGAGGGGGATGGTCTTGGACACTTTATCTATCTCAAAGGGAATCGAGGGTAGGATACCAGAGGCCACAATTCATTAGGGACCTTCCTACTCCCAAGACTCAAACAGATGTAAGAAGCTTTCTAGGACATGTATTTTGGATGGGTCTACCTTGATTCCTTGAGATGAGATAAAAATAGCTTCTCCCTCTGTTTGGGTTTTTTCTTGACTGAAAATCTTTGGATTTAATTGGACTAATCACTGTCGAGAGGCATTCAATACACTTAAAAATCAAGTATCCTGACTCCTATCCTTAGAAGGGACACGATTGGACACTCCTTTCCACATATCCTACGATGCTTCAGATGCTGCTATAGGAGTTGTTTTGGGGCAGGAAGAATATCACCTCCCTTAATGCTATATAACCATGACCAAGAATATATATTGTTGAACTCAATTATCTGATCCGCAGGAGAGAATTTCTACACAGTTATTTATGCAATTAAATAAATTTAGACATTACATTCTTGGCTATTCTACTTTTGTCCATCGCGATCACTTTCGGCTATCAATTACTTAATGAATAAACCCACATTACAAATGCTAGAGTCACTAGATAGTTTGTTATTATTGCAAGAATTGATATCACAATTAGATGAGCGGAAAAGAGAATGTAGTTCTTGATTCCCTTTCCACGAGACTTGATGACAATTAATGAGTATTAACCAGTGGATGATTCCTTTCCTAACGAATATTTGTACTACGGAGTTTAACCACTCAGCTTGGTATGCAGATATTGCTGAGTATTTAGTTGCAGGGAAGTTACAACCACACCTATCCTACCAAGAGAAAAGTATTGTTCATGGGGTGCTAGGTATAGTTGGATAAGTGGATACCTTTTCCATACAGGAGACTGACAGAAATCTGAAGGTGTGTTCGAGGAGATGAAGTGTATGATATATTGCAAGCTTGGCATGATGGCTCTGTGGAGGGCATTTTGGAACAAAGGATAACCACAAAATTCTAGAATGGGGTACTATTGGCCTTCAATTTTCAAGGATGCAAAGAAATATGTCAAAGCACGCTTGTTAACTTCCAGTAGGAGCCAACCTAATCCTTAGAGATGAAATGCCATTCAAACCCAATTGAGTGCAGACCATTGTGAGATGGGGCCTTAGTTTCATGGGACCATAAACTCTCTCCATCCAATCCACCAAAGTTTATATATTTAGTGCCGCATATTACATCACCAAATGGGTGGAAGCCAAGGCACTCCACGAAGCGACTAAAGAAGAAGTTATAAAATTTAAGTACTGGATATCTTCACAGTTGGAATGCCAAAGGGAATTGAATTCTGATTGAGGACCTACTCTTCTCATGGGTTCAAGCCACCCTTCAAATATCATATTCAGCAGAGAATGACTACACCTTACCACCCCCTCAAGCCAGTAGATGATTGGAAAGAACAAACAAAGTTATAGAAGCCATTCTCACAAAAGCAGGTGAAGGAGAGAAGTAGAAAGGATTGGTCCAACTGACTCCTTGAAGCATTATGGGCCCTCATGGAGACTACTGGATACTCGGAGGTTGCACTCCCTATGAATTATTTTATGGAAAGAGTGTTGTCTTTCTGTGGAATTTGAAATAAAAACACTGAGGACTGCTTTAAGAGCACCCAGCCTTATTACAACCAGCGATCAGTGCATCATTCAAAGCTGAACTAAGAGGAGAAAAAGACTAAATGTATTCTGACCAAAACCATTGTAATTCAATACTTAAAGATCACAATGGAATGAAAAAAATATAATGGGAATGGCGGGTTCGAGGAGGAAAGGTAATTGCAGGCTCTCTTTGTATGATTCCGGATTCAAAATTCCAAAGGAAGCTATTACCTTAAGATGGATTTGGGACCTTCTGAAGTAGACCACAGTTTTTCTAATGGAGCAGGTAAGGCTCCTCACTGTCCATTGTCCAATTTCGTTACTTATAAATGGTCATTGGCTCTGTCTGTACCAGAAACCTATTTCCAAAGAAGATTTTAAGACCACATGCATGACAGACGCTCACTTTCTTTTTATTGAGGGGTTTCTACCCCTACTAATAATTAATTTTTCCAAGATTCCTTTTAGTATTAGTATTAGATTAGATTAAGATTTCATTTACTAATAATCCTTCGAAATGTCGTCCCTATAGTGTTGATTTTGTAGGATCAAAAGAAAGCCACCAGTGCGATTCTTGAAGAGACAAACTTTCCACGATGCTAAAACATTTTAGCAATTTGACTTTTCCGATCTTGCGAAACCTTTGCTGAGGAACCTTTGGTAACTTTTCACGATCTTGCAGAAACACCTACATTTGGCCTTTTTCATTCCAAAAACATCCGGCCATCCTTATTCCCGAAACAACCCCGTCCAGTACTTGTTTCGTTTTTCCTCTTCCCATTGCTAAAACACCGGTAGCGACAATTTTTCCGTTCTTTGAAACACCCGGTAACCTTTTCCTCCGATTAACACCCAGCACCATTTCTCGACCTTTTTCAATTTCTCACCCTCCATCACTTCACTTGAAATTCGCCTTTTCCCACGATATTTAAGAAACACCGCGACAGTACTCTTGGTTTCTTCCCATTCCTAAAACATTTCCGATACGCTATTTCCCCTACCCTTCCTTATTCCCGAAACAACTACGTCCAACACTTGTTGTTTTTCGTTTTCCCTTCCATTCTTTGGAACAGATTTGCAGATTCGCTTTGAAACACCGGCAACCTTTCATTTTTTCTCATTTAAACACCACTTGCCCGGCAACCTTTCATCATCTTGAAACACCGCAGTTAGCACTTGCAGTTTTTCTTGGATCTTTACGCAGCACCATTTCGACAACTTTTTCCAATTTCTCACCTCCATCACTATGGAAACAATTTGTACTTTTCCACAATCTTTGAAACACCAGCATTTCGGCCTTTCTTAGTTTCTTCCCATTCCTAAAACATTTCCATTCGCTATTTCCCTACCTTCCTTATTCCGAAACAACTTCATCCAGGCACTTTGTTTTTGGTTTTCCTTCCATTCTTTGGAACACCATTGCAGATTCTTTGAAACACCAACAACCTTTCATTTTTTTCTGTTGCTGAAACACCACTTGCCGGCAACCTTTCATCATCTTTGAAACACCACCGGTTAACACTTTTTGATTTTCTTGGATGCCTTAACACCATTTGCTGGTGGTTCTTCATCCTCGATTACTTGTTTCCAATGCTATCTATTTGAAACACCCGCCTTTTAATTGTCAGGTGGTAAGCTTTTCAGCCCTTAAATGTTGAACCGCCGGGCCCTCCACGAGGGATTATCAGCATTACGCTTTAATGCTGTCCGTGACCTGAATCAAAGTGTGCAAAGGCAAAGGTATGTAAATTTTATGTAAATTCCAGTTAGGTACCATAGTGTGGGAAAGATCCAACGTCATTATGACCATTTAAGTAAATTCAGTACTAACTACACTTGGCGGGAGGGAAATTACATCATCAAATCCATGATACCATCATTTCACCCCGATCTTCGCCATTAGGTTCCACCACCTTTTGGCATTTTACCTCCACCCACACGTAATGTATTTCCAGCGGAAAACTTACTTTGTGCTAGAGTTGATACACAAACTCTTGACATTGTATTTTATTCAGCTAGTATCGCGGGAGGATTCGCCATAAAGAATGAGCCCGCCACCGAAATGCTTCTCCGAAGATGATGCAATGACTTATCAAATCTTGAACAGAAGCGGGGTGAAGCAATTACTCCATGGAGCTCCGGTGGGTATAATGAGCAGTGAGGTCACGCAATTTGCCCACGAATCTGCTTGGGAAGACCATTCACATCAGTTAGCAGGTTAAATGCTCGAGTAACGGAGGATATAAGCGGAGGTATTAGGCCTCCCAGCCAGGTAAATTTCGGGCCTTCGATCAGCTTACATTATCGGGGGTGCCAATGAGGCTTTGCTGCGAGGAATGAATTATATTGGCGGAATTATTCAACTTCGGTTCCACTACCACCTCATGAAGTAGAGATGCGGTGATTTTCATCAAGTGCTACGACCTGCGAAGATTAGCTATCGAGGTAGTGTGTCGGCATGAACTCCTCACTGCTTTCTCATTTAAGGTATAATAGACGGGTCAACATTCCTTACTATTTATTAGAACATTTGCGAAAATGTAGTGGTACCTTGCAGCCGAAGGAAAAAGATCCCTCGTCAGCGACCCACCCTTCGTCTTGTCCAATTACTCATACAAAGGGGTTTTGCTCGATTAAAACCCCCGAGTAAACAACCCACCTATGAACCCTCCAGCTGTTGCCGGAAATTCCCCAAAACTGACCAGCGACCAAAACCCGGATGCCCCAGAAATTACCTTATTCGCCCGTAGACCAAAGCGGTCCAATCATTTCCCCTACCCACTCAATTCACCACATCCCTTGCAGTCATCCCTCCCCACGTCACCCTACATATTCTTGGTGGTATTTCGGTGAAAATGTTCCACCCTTATCGATTACGAGAAAAGACCCCATAAAAATGAAATTGGAGGCGCCTTTCCACCCTCCTTGCGCAGAAAGCGGACAAGAGCCTCAATAGGGCCACCTTTTAATACCCTCGACACCCCACCTATTCGACTAATACATTGTACATTTTCAGCTTCCCAAACCCCGGGATCTTTACCTATTCCAGCGATGGGTCTTTAACCTGAGAACAGAGGGCGTAGACAATGCGAATATAAGGTAAGCGAACGCAAGAACCGGTTAACCACTTTCGATTAAAACACAAGAACCGATTCGACATTCAAAGCCCCGAGTTGCGGGTTAAATTTAAACATCATTTGCTTCATTGAAACACAATCGACTATCCATCCAGATGCATTTGAAACACAAGAACTAGCCACCCATTTTTGTAATTGAGGAAGTTATTACCGGGATCGCAAAGTAACACCACTCACTAAGAAGAAAAGCGGTAGAAACCGATGGTTTGTAACACAAGAACCGATCAGCGATGTTCAAATCCAGATTTAGGGAATCACGGGATCTTTACCCACCACCTTCATCAGAAAACTAACATTGTGAAAAACCAACCACCTATCAGATTGGATGAAACAAAGGAACCATAGCGATATGAACGTTGAGATCACGGTCAGTTGGAGTCTTTGGAAACACGGGGCATCAATTGCCATTCAGTAGGCACTCCACAAGAACCCATTGCAAAGAGCCGATGGTACAACACAAGAACTAGTCATCTCTAAATACAAATCAACAATGGTACGATGTCTTGGAAGAAAATGAGTTTTAAAGTCTCAATTGGAACGCTATCAGCAAGAATTGGCTAGGGCAAGGGAGTCATATGAAAAGAATTAAGTCGGAAGTGCGTAGCGGAAAAACAACAATCCACGGCTGCAAACCGCGAGAGAAACGCCCACCCGAGGGTACATGTGCCTACCAATGTGTGGAATATCAATTATCGGTGGTATAAGATCATTTCAAGTTCGATTACCGAGACAACCCCACCTTCTCGCTTTTGAAGTAAAGGCCCGAACCTGGCGTAACGAGAACCGGCCGGGCCCTTCCGGGAATCAAGAGAAGAGAAATCCCTCGCCAACAAGTTTGTTACCAACCCGGTGCCATGAAATCACACCTCCCAGTCAAATGACTCCCCGCTTCCGGAGAGCAGTCCACTTTCACCGCACGGTCCACTACTTGAGATCTTTGGAAACCACGGACTTCTCACGTGGAACCCGAACATGTTGAAATACAAAGTGGAAGAACCAGATATGCTAGAAGATTATACCCGAGGCCCAACATGCACGCAGAATTACCGCGAACCAGACACGGAGGAATCCCACGCTTTCAATTGGGAAGCATTGGACCCACGATACCGCCGAGGAAGTTCGAGAAGTCAAGAGGAAAAATAGGGATTTAAAATCTAGAATGGTCAAAATCTTTGATTTGATGCACACACTAATGGCCCCAAGGAAACCACCTTCTTGTAGTTATTCTTTATTTCTCGCAGAGAGAGTTATATGGTTCCCGATTAAATCAAATGTTGAAGGTAAATCCCATGAAGTTATAGAACCAACTAATTTTGTCAAGACTTTTCTAGCAGCATCCACAGGGATCAACACCTCTTATGTGAAGCATACTTCCATATTGAGGCTATTCGAGGAGAAAGCGGGATGCTCAATATCAATCCTCTTGTTGGAGATGTTCAACTCTGAGCTTTACTTCTTTTCTTTACAACCAAATTTTGTGGCAAAGTAATTTTTGACTGTCAGACACAATGAAGATAATAAACTCCTCTGGATTGGGCGGAACTAGAGAGCTGACTGATTCATTTTGAGGAATATTATGAGGTCTTAAAAGCGGGGGGTGGCCAGGCATGTCCAAGCATTTCCTGATCGATGAATTGCTCAAGAGATAATGCGATAGAAGTGCTCCCGACTGCAAAACCGAGGATTCCTTCCCTCCGGTTAACAACTGTTTTGGCTGACCAATCTACAAAAAGGAGACAAACGGTACAACCCTTTTGGTCGATAACTTAAGAATGACAATTTCAAGGGGTACTGACTACATCCGATTAATGGCGAGACATTGATAAACGAAATTGGATAGGGTACAAATTCTACTTTCCTCTCCTCAGGCTGCCAATAGAAACATATCAAATTCGGTGCTCGGTGTCGGAGAGGTGAGACCCGGTGACATGTACGGAATCGCGAGGTACAAGGGTTCAAGCGTAATGGGGCCGATGCTTGAGACTCTTGATGAGTACATTCCCCTTCAGGTCGAGCCGATTAATCCAGAGACTACGATTGAGGTGGGTTACGAGGAAGTACAGCACCTTAAAATTTGGCCGGGGAGATGTTGGGACCACTTAATGTACCCTTTTCCAGCACCATCGTGCCACCCTTC
Organism: Picea sitchensis; assembly: GCA_010110895.2. NCBI lineage: Eukaryota > Viridiplantae > Streptophyta > Pinopsida > Pinales > Pinaceae > Picea > Picea sitchensis. Next base: position 57,620 of record SNQJ01S0062274.1, read on the forward strand.
ATCACTTATATTTGGATATAGCACCACCTCATCTGGTCATCCCAAAGGTATACAAACGTCCTTTCTCATTAATATATGCTTAATCCGTTTTGCAAAATACTTTACAGCACAAAACTTTTGGCACTTAACCGGTGATTAGAAGTGCACAAGTGTCCATATTTGAGAATAGTACTCAAGACCGATGTTGAAACACCAGGCTTGTCCAAAGTTTATTTGTTATCGCGATCTTTGAAACCGCGAAGAAGATGTTACACAACCAAAGGACGCATATCTTTGAAACCGCGAATTTGCTACCGCAGTCTAAAATTCGCATATCTGCGAAATGCCGGGCGACCACATAGATTCAAGGATCACGAGAGGCTGAAACACGGGTACGTAATACATTGATCCGGATAGTGAAACCACGGAGGGCCATGCGATCTTTGAAACACGAACCGTGGCGGTTAAGCGATCAAAGCGGAGCCGGTCGGAAGGGCGCAATTCAAATTTGAAGCGATACCCATGAATTCGCGATCTTTGAAACAACATCCATGACTATGAGAAGAAGGCATTACACCGGTTCTGTAACAACAATACCCTATTTTAGTTCTGTATTAGCATCCGGTTTAGTGAGAATGGGACATCCTATGATGATGTTGATTTAAGCCAGTCCGATTTAAATGGGATTGGATATGCTTTGTAATGATTGTATGGAAGGGATTTCCCCTTGCCCCAAATTCAGTGGAAATCACCATTCGAAGGATCAAAGTTTTGATGTATTGAAGGACTTAAGAGAAGCAGGACGCATTCAATATTTCCAATTTGTAATGAGATATTTCCAGCGGATGAATATAAAGCTGGCACGGGTGCACCGTTTCTAAGCTTTCCCATTTCTGGGGAATCTTGTGGAAGGGAGGGCCCACCTTCATCCACAAGATTCACCGATGAATAGAAGGTGTGTTGTTTAATTTACGTTTGTATATTTTGTTTGGTGGTTTGTTGAAACCTTGTTTGGATGAATTTGGCTTTCTTTGAAACACTATTGATTAAATCTTTGGTTAATGAATGGAAATTGCTAATTCTTTTATCGGCAATGTTGTGTGATTTTGTGGGGTTGCTTGGGGAATTGGTTGAAGGGTCCACTTTCGGTGAAAGGGATGGGGACATACGACCCTCTGTAGAATTTGCTTGGCAATGTTCAAGTGTGCTAGCCAGAGGTTTTGTTAAGTGTCCCTGCTCAGACACGAAGGGACTACAACACCTTGTCTCCTGTAGATCTCTTTTATCCCTACAAGTGTGCTAGGAGAGATTTGGTTAAGGTATCCCAACCGGTGAGAGGGACTACAACACCTTGTCTCCAATAGAATCCCTTTAATCCACGCAAGTGTACTGGCGAGTTGGATTAAGGTAACCACTGCTTGCTCAGACAGAAGGGACTACAACACCTTGTCTCATGTAGAACTCCTTTTACCCCTACAAGCGTGCTAGCCAGAGATTTGGATTTAAGGTATCCCACACTTTCCCGGATAGAAAGGGACTACAACACCTTGTCTCTGGCTAGATCTCTTTTACCCACACAAGTGTGCTAGCGGAGATTTGGTTAAAGGCATCCACACTTTCGGGAATGAGGTTCACAACACCTTATGCTGCTGTAGATCTACTATCCACCGCAAGTGTATTGCTAGAAGAGATTTGGTTAAGGTATCCCTACTATTCGGTGAGAAAGGGACTACAGCACCTTGTCTTCTGTAGGTTTCATTTACCTACGCAAGTGTGTTAGCTAAGGATTGGATTAAGGGTTCCTACTGGGAAAGAACCAATATCACATTCTTTGTGTAGACTTCCTTAGATGTTGGCCAGGTTAGAGATCCACACTTCGGAAAGAATCGGTGCCTTTTGTTCTCAGCCAAGCCTCAACCTCACAAGTGTGCTAGCAGTAGGCTCAAAGGCTCACGCTTTCGGATAGAAAGGAACTAAATTACTTTGGTTTACTACATTTAGATAGGGATTAATTGTTTACGCATTATTGTCTTCATGAAAGAGTGTTAGTCTTGAGTCTCTGTTTGAGAGTAGGGGTCTTGTTCTGCGTTGCAAGGCGGGTTGTTCTTTCCTATTGCAGTATTACTTTTGATGTAATACGGGATTCTTAATTAAGCTTTAAAAGAATTGCAATGGGGGAATTGCTTTCTAATGATTTAATTGAGCTTAGGTTCAAGCAAGAATAAATAGGTGTGAATTTATTTACTACAACACTAAGTGCTTTTGGAATTGAGCATATATAGTGCGTGGCTATCTTTGAAACAAAGGACTTCCACAGGTTGATAATTTATGTTTCATAGTTGTTTTAAAATTGAATTAAGCAATTATAGTGACCAACACGAGGTTTGTTTATTTCAAATCCAATCACACACTATATATGCTCAATCTAAAAAAACAACCTAGATTTGTAGTAAAAAAACTATATTGATCACACTTTCCTTGAATATGGCTGAAGTTCTATGAATGAGGAAAGAAATCTATTGTAGAGTTCAATGTTTAAACAAATAATTGTCCAAAGAATCACGGATTACATTAAGAAAAAACTCTTTCAACCCTGAAAATAAATCTTTTAGGACAACGTAAAAGGAAGAATTAAAACTATTCTATAGCAGAACCAGACCCTATTCCCAGCCGGGAATCTTGACACACAGTTTTAAGTCATCACACTCTCATGAACTCATTCTTGGTTAAGAATGATTGACACACCTTTGAAGGCTAACTAACTCTTAACTTGAGAACATGACCCTATTCCTAAGAATGAATCTTTAGCACTTGTTTAAGTTGTACACTTTCATGAACTCATTAAAATAATAGACATGCACTGAAGGCTAGCTTATCTCTACTTGACGGACCCTATTATTCCCCAAGCGGGAATCTTCAGCTTTTTGTCCACGATTATCAAACATAAATTCACCAAGCAGTATTGCTAACTAGAATGATTAATGGTTACCCAAGCATGAATCATATGAAACAATGTAACAATGGAATTAGCGAGTTCAACAAGGCGAGTTCGATTAAAATTTTCGATAAAGCAGAGTTCGATCAGAAAGTAGAGTTTCAGAAAAATGGAATTTAATCAAGGCATGAACAGAAATAGCACTTTAACTTACTACAAAGGCTTAATGGGTTGAATCTTGTGAAGAGGTGGGACCTCCCTTCTCATACAAGATTCCCATGAATCTTGTGAAGAAGGTGGGACCTCCCTTCTCATAAGATTCCCCTGAAACGAAAGGAACTAGAGATAAATGCTCAAAACAGTCTTTTATTCATCTGTCAACTGTATCATATTACAATCTAAAGTAAAACATGTCCTTCTCTGTAAAATCCTTTCTTAGCTAAAAAGAAGATCCTCTCTAATGATGATTTCCTCTTATTTAAAGAGAAGAATCCCCTCGATACAACTTGATCATCCAATTACATGTGTACATCTAAGTCCTATTCTTAGTCAGATTGACTCTCTATATTGGAATAGGATATCCTAGTCTCCCGCAACAGAATGTTATTACAATAGTTGAAAAGGTGCTGAGTGGGGTGTTGTTGTTTTAGCTAGAGTAACAACTTCTTTATTTGTCTTCTCGTTACTGCTATTGTATGTTGTTTTAGCATCGCAAATCGCAGGCTGTTTCAGCAACAGGATTTGCGTTCTGACTTTTTCAGCACGTGGTCACGTGGCAACGGTGGTTAATTCTGGCTCAAGGTGCGGTTGTTGTGGTCAATGTAACAACTTCATTGATGTTTCAGCATCATAGACCACAGAGAGTGTAACAACTTTTGTGTAAGTTGTTGTTTCAGTATCGTAGTCCACAGAGAGTGTAGCAGCTTCTGTGTGAGTTGTTGTTTCAGCATCGTAGACCACGGGGAGTGTAGCAACTTCTCTTGTGTGAGTTGTTGTTTCAGCATCATAGTCCACAGACTGTTTCAGCCACAGGGTTTGCGTGCTTTAACTGTTTCAGCAACATGCCTCAATGCTAATCTGCAGCTCGAACTGTTTCAGCACTTATACATTTATGATCAATGGTTAAGTACGAGAGTAATGTAAAATTATATGAAAAATAGATTAAACATATAGTAAAGAGAAGAGACGTTGTATACCTTTGGAAAGATAAGGTAAGGTGATAATGTGAGTTTAAATGTGAGTGAAACAAGGGTATAAAGGTAGCAAAAAGTGTGAGCAAAAAGGTACATTGTATTGTCCTAACACATATTTTCATCCAAAAGTACATTGCTAGGTTTTATATTACAATGCCCTCAAAAGAATCATGATGAAGATATTCCATGGCATGGGCCACATCAATGGAAATGTCTAATCATGTTTGCAACCTCAATCCACACACATCCTCTCCATTGTAATCTCTATTAGAATACAGATGTTTCTCTAAGATTCCATTAGACATAAACTCGAACACTAAACCTTTGAAATGGAGGTTGGAAAATGAGGCTATAATTTTTACCAAATTTCGATGTTGAATCTTTTGCAAGACATTGCATTCTTCTTTAAAACTCTTCTCACCCCGATCATTTTGCAATTGAAGAACCTTCACAAGGATAGGTGTGCGATCATTCAAAATACCTTTATAGACTAACCCAAAGCTAGATGTTCCCAACAATCTCACTTTAGCGAATATTTTAGTTGCTATGTGAAGCTCTTGATATGAGATCCTTCGACGCTCTAACTATTGGAAAATATCTCTTGAGACATGAATGTACTGTATATGCATATTCCATTGAGTACATAGAAATCTTAAAAGCAGACAACATAGTATAAAAGAAATAGCCCCACTCACTGACAATTGTTGTTGGACATGGATATAACTGGAATAGGCTTGGTCCACAAAGGTCGGGATTTCCACTTAAGGAAATGACAATTGATTGATTTGCAAAAAATTCTCCTTTTGAAATTTTCCCAATGAGTTTGTTAAAATATAAGTTGAAATATCGAATCATTTTCAACTTGTTGAGAGTAATTGGTATTGTCCTTGATAAGAAGTTGGAAGAGAGATCTAGGCTCATAAGACTTTGTAAATTTTCAAGTGAATGTGGAATAGAACCTTGAAAGTAATTTTGAGATAAATTAAATGAAAGTAGTTCAACACAGCTTCCAAGTGTAGATGGAATGACTCCACTCAAGTGATTAGCATAAATCTCTATAACTTGAGCCATTTCAATTTTACCAATCTCCATGGGCAAGGAGCCTTCTAATAAATTCCAAGACAAATTCAAATAGAAATTTATATTATAAAGTTCAACAATTTCATGTGGTATGCTTCCAATGAGTGTATTGTGTGTCAAGTCTGAGCAATTCCAAATTTGTACAATTTCCTAAGTTGGAAGGTGTGCTTCTTGATAATTGGTTGTGATGAAGGAAGAGAAATATTAGTTGTTTGAGGGGTGCAAGGCAATTGATAATCTTCCCAGAGAGCATGTTTCCACTAATTTCCAAGAGACAGGGTCATTGTAATTGTTCAAATTCATTAGGTATGTCTCCTTGTAATTTGTCATTTCCCAAATCTAATCTTTTTAAAATTTTAAGGTTTCCTAAAGATGGGATAGTACCATTTAAATAATTTCCAGATAAATTTAGATACATTAGGTTGCTAAGATTTCCTAATTGTGGAGGGATGTTTTCTTCTATCAATATTATTTAAAATGGAGAGAGCAGAGCAGTGCAACAATGTGCATGGGAGAATCTATGTGAAGGATTCTCAGGCCTATTTATAAACAAAAAGAGAGAGAAAGGCATGTAATTATTTACAAAGAGGCATCTGAGGAGGTGTAGTTGTTGACAGAGACTAGAAAGTTTTGGGGTGGTGAAGATGGGCCGAGGAGGTGTAATTATTGACGAATATTGGAAAGTTCCGTCGTGGTGGATATGGGGCGGAGGCATTGGATGGTGCAGAGGCATCATTCAGAGGTGTAATTATTGACGGAAAACAAGAAGTTCCACCAAAATTTTTGGCATGGTGGAGGCATCATAGGAGGTATAATTATTTGTCCTCTCGTCAACACAAAAGAAAGACTGGCAGAGCAGAATTCAACATGATGGAGACCTTCCACTTTGGTGAGTTCCAGTAGTAGCAGTAGTATATGCACATATTCTCTGCACATAAAAATATATTTATCATGGTTTTTGCATCCCACATTCAATTATTATTTTTTTAATCATGGTTTTATTTTTAATAATTATAATAATTAATAACAATGTTGTCATTACTAATTGCAAGTTCCGAAAGATTTAAATTCCACATTTCCACTTATTAATTCTGCTTTTTATAAGAAAAACAATCTATATAACAATTGTCCCTATAATAATTTAGAACAAGATATTTATAGTTTGAAAAATGAAGGTAATATCCTCTTTAATGCTAGGACTGCAACTAAACAAGCTACTATTTTAAGTAATGATTCCAACCATAATCCATTATGGCTAGATGAGAACTTTGTTTAATCGAATAACTACAAAAGAAGCTCTGAAGATCTAATTGAGAATTTGTTTGGTACTGAGTTGGTCAAGCTCTCCATCTCTCAATACCTAATAATTTACAATGTTGTAATGAAGTGGCCAAACTCCAACCAGATGACTTGTATCCACAGACAGCTAGGTAGTAGTGTTGTAGATTATGTGATATTTGATATCCTCATTTCCAACCAAATAACAACTTTTGACCTTTTAATGACCATGAGCTTGACTCTGATTATAAACCTTTAACCATAACTCTAAACTTTTTCATGCATAGGAGCGCCATTGAAGATAATTTTGATAATCAAAGGAATTTGCGTTTTGACAAAAGTAAAGTTGATTTTTTCTTAAAGGATTTAAATAGTAAATTAAATCTCATAACTTATAAGGACAACATTGAAGAACTCTATCATAATTTTACAACTACCCTTTCCACTTCTATTAACAGGTTCTCTTTCGAGGTGTCCTATAAAAAGAATAATAGA
>SNQJ01S0062275.1:0-38023 GCA_010110895.2 Picea sitchensis
CTAGCTGAAGGCAGCCTGCGAGAATGGGTCATTCTCGCACCCTAGGATATAAGCAACCTGCGAACTCTCTTCAAAAATATGTTTTCTGGGAAGAGATGAATGTCACTTTTTTCAAGAGAAAGTTCTTATTAGGATCCTGAGTACACCATCATCAATACACCATCACGATGACCAAAATCGTGGGTAACAGAGGCCTATTGGGAATAGGGATGCTATGGTTGAGGTGATATATGCTTGAGACATATTCTTGGTATTTGGTCTATGGATGTTATGGTTCTTTGTTAGAGGCACAACTTTGTGATATTGGCTTGAGGCACACTCTTGTATATCATTGATGATATGGTATAGATACATGGTACATGATTAGCTACTCATCATTGACATTATGGCATCTACATTTTCCATATCTTATGGTCATGATTGATGCATGTTATACTAAATGTGTTGGTACACATTATATCCATGGTATGGTATAGGTTTTGGCACAACATACGTTGATTATCAGTTACAGGTTGATGGTACAGTTACATCTATAGGTTTATGGTACATTGACAATTACACGTTGATGGTATAGTGATGGGTTACAGGTTGATGTGATAGTGGCAATGATAGTGGCAGTGATTGTGTTATTGAAAATTTGGTCTACATTTATATTTCAGGGCAGAAGGACAGGGCAAGGAAAGGGGGTTGTAGATTCCTTATTGTTGGTGCCGAAGAACTCATGGAGTTGGAAATTCCTTCAGGTTGGGGCCTGAGAATCAAGGGGTTGTAGCCTCCTTCTGGTTAGAGCCATAGAATTCAAGGATTTGTAGCTTCCTTCAGGTTGGAGCCTGTAAATAGGGGGTCGTATCCTCCTTCCATTTGTAGCTAAAGAATTGGGAATTTGGTGCTTCCAATGAATGTATTCTTTTGATATAGAAGAAAATCATTTTGTGGTTTTCTCCCATTTGGGTTTCCACGTAAATTCTGGTGTATTGTATTTTTGTGGATGTCTATTATGCTATGTTGATTTATACTTCTCATGGTATATTGATGATATATTGCTGATGAAATTAATGATTTCACATTGTGGTTAAAATTTATAACCAAGTGCTCATATTGATTCACCCCCCCCCTCTTAGTATTCCAACATTTGCATCCTCCAAGAGAAGTCACTAAAGGTCCAAAAATTTCAGTGTGGATGAGTTGCAAATATCTAGTTTCTTGTCATGATCCAGAAGGGAATGCTTTTCGATTTTGTTTTCCATAAATTCAAAATTCACATATTGTTGTTTTCTTCTTGAAGTTGGGCATCCCTTTAACCATTCCTTGTTTTTGGAGTTGTGAAAGACTATCAAAATTCAGATGTTCATAATGAACATGCCATAACCTTATTCATGAATTTTTTGAATCAAACATTCCTTAAAAATATTTCTTCTGAGGAATGACTTTCCCTCTCATCCTAAGAGGCTTACCATCTTCGTATCTTGTCATGATTGTTTTGAAATGTTTTTTTATTGTATTGATTTTTTTTCACTAGGGAAATTAGGCGTGCGAAACTCACCAATACTTTCCTGTGCTCGTGGATGGTAAGGGTGATAAACTGCAACCCTAGGGACACAAGGCTTGAAATCATGACCTCCCCCCATATCGAGAAAGTGTGTTCACATATCACCAACTGTACTATCCCATGGGGCTTTATTGAGTTGATTTTAACCAACCTATCTTGGACCATAATAATTTGATTCCCTACTTGTCAAATCATTACTAAGGACAACAAATTGTTTTTAAATATTGGTACATACCAAACATTTGAAATCATTCTCTCCAATTCCTAGAATAAATACATTCACAGAACCTTTTCCTTGAGGTGTATGCATTGAATCATTACCCACAAAAATTGAATTAAGTTTACATTCATAAAGGGATGAAAATAAAAAAAAAATTAAGTCATTTTTTGAGTAGCACCTATATCTAATAACTAGGCATCTTCATACTCACTCTGAAAAGAGTAGTTGGAATCTATTAAAGATATTGACATTGATTGTTGAAGAGCGGTGAATGCATACTCAAAATCATTTTGATCATTGATGTCAACATATTGTGTTGAATTCGAATGTGCATTGAATTTTAATTTTCGTTGAACTTAGGTAGCTTATCATTTGGATTTCTAAAATATTATGCATAATGACCAACTCAATTACATCATCTACAAGTAATATGAATCATGTCTCTTCCTCTTCCAGATTGATAGTTGTGATTTGGAGTTCTCTCTGACTAACTTCTTCTAAAATTGTTTGATCCCTATTGAAAATTGTTGCTTCATCTTCCTTGGCTACGCCCATGACCATGGCCTTTATAAGAAGACTGATTTTAATTTCCTCTCCCTCTATTATTGATCGGAGCTCCTCTTCCTTTTGAAAGTTCTCGTCTATTTGAACTAGTGAAGAGAATATCCTCACTGGATTGTTTTTGTTTACTAAATGTCTTACTATGTTGCGATATTAATGCACTAAGTGAATCAAAATTTGTAGTTGATAATTTACCAGTGATTTGCAAAGTTTCAATAAAGTGCTTATAAGATGAAGGTAATTCATTTATTAATATAGAAATTTATAAATTATATTCTAACACATCATCACCATTAACTAATATTTTCCTAAGCAACATCATTTGTAAATCAAATCTTTCATATTTAGGAGGAGTATCAAAAAGATTGCAAAATTGATTCCAAGTAGACCAAGAAGAAGTAGAATTCTTAACATGGACAAAAAAATGTTCAGCTACAGAAGATCGAAGCAAAGCAAGATCCTTTTCATCTTTTAATTCCCATTTACCTATATTAAAGCAGGAGTAGATTTAGTGGTATTTGTTGGAGTAGTATCACCATCAAAAATATCATGCCATTGCTCATTATATATTAATGTGTTTTATATGTGTCATTTCCAATATTTGTAATTCCCATGGCGATCCAACTTATCTGAATTTGAGAATAAATTTATTAACTTTGATATGTTATTTGATGATAGATTGCCTTGAAAAAGGTGAAATTTGCAAGTGATTGAAAGAAAATTCACAACATGAAACTGATACACAAAGCACCAAAAAAAATCACTTTCTTCATGCAAAAAAAAATCACTTTTAAGGGCTTGGCCTTGACCCTTTAAAAGTCTCGTCGAAAAAAAATCGAGAGATTTTTGCATTGGACTTTTATCAATTTTTGAGATTAAAGATTACAATTCAGTTTTGAAATAATAAAATGTGCGCACCCCATCGCCATCCCCATCCCCACCCCCTCCTTAAAATAATCATTATCTTAATATTTCAATTAAACCCTCTTATTACTCCCTTCAAATAAATGAATTTTAAGTTGATGAGTTAAAAAATGATTTTTTTAAATTAAAAAAAGTTTTAAAAAACTTATGCATAATACCATTAATTGGTTCATGGTAGGTAAAATCGTGGAAATCAGTTGAGATAAGAGCCATTGATGTTTATGAACAGAGCATCAGCTTCTGGCGAATTGGTGATTCAAAGAATATTATGTCAACCTCTCTTCCTACAATCCAATTTCATTGCATATCTTAAAATCAATCCATCTTTTCATGACATATGCATATTGATTGGTTCATGGTTTATCATTGGAGAGTTATGGAGAGATTTTTTGGAGGGTAGATCATGGAGGTCGCACGTTGAAATCGTTGAGGTTTTTATTGGTGCTCTGCCTCGGGGATTTGTGGGATTTGAATTTTCAATCCCGCTATCTCATCCTTGTACAAAAATTGCACATATGTAAAGAACTAGATAAACATATATCTCAATACAAAATCAACTCCTAGTTTCTTCAAATTGCAAGATTTATAAAGAGATTTGAAGAAATTTTATAATAAAATCCTTCTAATCAAAATATCAGTATATCTTAAGATATTTAAAAAATCCAAATTTATATCAGATCCTCTATGATCTTGAGATTTATAATCTATGATTGTTGATTTACATAAAACAAATTGTAGATATAGAATTCTAAATAATGGAAATAGCTCTAGAATTATAATCAACAAAAAAAAATGAGGATTAAATATAAAAGAAAAAAAAAAAAAAAATTGAAATTTTATGCAATTATTAACTAAAATTTCCTTATTGAAAGGACACCATGTTACCTCAATACCATTTCCCTTTAGTTTGAAGAGATCCAGGTTGATGTTGTGGAGTCTTCCTTGCATCCTCAATCCAACACCAATTCTCTTCCAACGCCATTCAACTTGGCTTTGATATCAATGTTGACAAAGTGTCCTCAAACACCTAATTTTATTAAATAAGGAAAAAAGAGTTACACAGATAGTGAGCGAATAAAACCTATATACCTCACATAAAAAAGAGCTAGTTTATACAACCCAACTCTATGCTAAAACATAGAAGAACAACCAATCACGTAATCACATGAGTATGATAGGTGTCATTTACATATTAAAGTAAATATCATATTGACAAATATGTTAGAATAAACTTATTTCTAAAATTATTTATTTAGACTTCTAGCACTTTAGAATTATTAGGCTAGCAATTAAGCCACTGGAAAAGACAAAGTTTGTAATATGTAGACATATGCTAGGTATCATAGAGAATTCATTTGTCCATAAGAGAAAATGTTAGAAATAAATGAAGAAATGTAATTGTTGGTAGATGGTCATAGTGTCAACAAATTTTGAGGTTGAAAGATCTAAGAAAATAAGAATAAAGTGATCTAATTTATATATATATATATATATATATATATATATAATGTTGAAACTTATTTGAAACAATCAATGGGCATATCATGATTGTGGGTAGATAATACAAGGAACAAGACAGATTTAAAAGAAACAACTTATCTTAAGAGCCTAATTTGTTTGAAAATATTTAGCGTGGCCTAAAAAAAATACAATCTCACATTGAGAGAATTTGAATAACGAGAGGACTAGGATGGACTTGTTATGGAATTGCATATATTAAATGGATTATTTAATTTTAATTTCACAATAACTAAATTACTTATAACCATTTTTCTTATTAATTAAATCTCTAAATCATTGACCACGATTTGACTTCGGTGGTGACCTAGAAAAGGGTGGCAACAATCAGAACAGTGTGCGTTATTATAAAGAAATCTTAATAAAACCTCCTCTTCAAATCCACAATAAAAGGGAGGCTATCTCTTCAATTAGGGATAGATCCATTGTGGAGGCTATCTCTTCAATTGGGGATATATCCAATGTTACTATTAGGAAGAAACCTAAAAAGAAAGCCTCATAGATAAAGGGACTAGGAGACACTAAGGGAGGTATGGCTCCTCTTATTCCTCCCCTTGTTTTTGAAATCCCTGATCCTCCTTCTTCCCCAAGGGCTCTTAGAGCACAGAGGCCTGATTCGGGGGCCCAAAAATTATCATAATGACATACAACCTACGTGGGGTCGGGGGTTCCCCAAAGCTATTAAACCTAAAGAGGTTGAGATAGCCCACAAACCCTGACATTATTTACTTTCAGGAAACCATGTTTGATTGTGAAAAAGAAAAGGAGTTGTTTTTTAAGTGTTGCCCGAGTTGGAACTGTGTTGCTCTTAGCTCAGTTGGTATCTTTGGTGGATTAATTTCAGGCTAGAATCCTGATAAGGCATACCTATCATTGTTGGTATATTAATAGAAGGACACTTTAAAGACTTGTCATGCCCCATTAAATTGTTGAATGTTTATGGACCCTATAAAGAAAGACTTGCTTTCTGGCAACCTTTAGAATATTTTGGGCTTCTTCATGATGAAATTCTTATTATAGGAGGAGGCTTAAACATAACTCTTTGAACACAATAAGTGTGGAGGGATCGAGGAAGATGTTATCCAAAGGAATATTTTTTCTCCTCTTGTTTGAATCAGCAGGTCTGGTAGATATAGTCCTAGATCCTATCACTCCCACCTGGAAGAACAGTCGTTCAGGAACATATGGAATTTCAAAAAGACTAGATCATTTTCTGATAAATGAAAACCTATTGGGTAGCATAAGAAGATGTAGATCTTGGATCATAAAAAGTGGCCTCACAAACAATAACCCAGTGTGTCTACAGTTCGATGAGCTCAAAGAATCAAATCACTTTCCTTTCAAATTTAACCACACATGGCTGGAGGAAATAAATTTTATTATGTTGGTTCGAAAAACATGGAGTTCAATGGACCATTGGCAAGACATCTATGCCATGAATCATTGGTAGAAAAATTTAAAACTTTGAAGGAAGTAGTTATATCTTGGAAGAAAGATCAAAGATCCTTTGTTCATTCAGAACTGAAGGTTATTGAGCAACATTTGGTAGATGTTTTTAACAATTTTCCCTCACAGATTTTTTCCACAAAAGAAAAGGAGTTGATCTCCTCTCCTAAAAATAGGAAAGAAAATGTTTTCATAGAGGAAGAAGAAACCTAGCACCTAAAGAGCAGGGCCATTTGTCTCAAAAGTGGGGATAAAAACTCCAAATTCTTTCACATATTCGCATAATCAAGGAAAAAACATAATACCATATGGGATGTAGAATATCTAGAAGTTAATATCCATTCCTCTCAAGGAGATATTAGCACGGTTGCCTTTAACTTCTTCAAATCTCTTTTTTAATCTAAGGAAAATGAAAACACCCTAACTCAGCTTCATGTAATCAAATAATTCCCAAGCTTCTTCACAGACGAGGAAAGTATGGAAATAGGAAGGAAATTCGCTCTCCAGGAGGTAGAGAAAGTGGTCCAGATGATGCCCAAGGAAAAAATCCCTGGTTTAGATTGATGAACTCGGGAGTTGTTTCATCATTTTTTCGACATTCTGGGAATGGAATTGCTGGAATTTGTAGAGGAGTCTCAGATATCTGGAAAAGTTATTGGTTCTTTGAAAGCCACCTTTGTGGCACTAATTCCAAAGGAATACAATCATGTCTCTTTCACCACATATAGGCCGATAGCACTCTGCAACTTTGTCTACAAAGTTATTTCAAAAATTATTACTACAAGGATTAAAGACAAGTTGGCCCTTTGTATCTCAGAGGAACAATTTGGTTTTCTAAAGGATGGAATTATATTTGATGCAGTTGGTTTGACTCAAGAATGTATGCATACTGCTAAATCAAGGAAGAAACCTGTTATTTTCTTGAAGCTAGACCTGAGAAAGGCATGTGACAAGGTCATTTGGAGTTTTCTGAAATTATTATTGATTCAAATAGCTCTTCATTGGGAGGTCACACAATGGATTATGGGTTGTGTTTCCAGTGCCATTTTTTCTTTCTTGATAAATGGGTCACCAACATCTTTCTTAAAAAGCTATAGAGGGATAAGACAAAGTTTCCCCCTCTCACCTCTTCTTTTTCTCCTGGTAGTTGAAGGTCTGAATAGGCTTCTCATAAAGGCTAGACCTGAAAGAAAATTATCTAGCTTCAAAGTGGAAAAGAGCTTATGCATCTCCCATATACTATTTGTAGATGACGTTTTGATTTTGGGAATAGATTCTCTCATGGAATGGGAAGAATTCGAATAGCTACTATCAACATTCTATCAGGCATCAGGTATGGAAATAAACTATGAAAAGTCTTGTTTTCTCCATAATAATTGTGAAGAGGACAAGCTCACTGTTATTAGAAATATTTTTGGAATTTCTTATGCTCATCTAGATGGAGGATTGATATACCTCGGTTTTCATATCAATCTTAATGGTTATAGAGTCTCGGATTGGTTCTAGATGTTACAAAAAATTGAAAAGAGGGTAAGCCACTGGTCCTTTCGCTGGTTATCTCTTGGAGGCATGCTAGTTCTTGTTCAATCTGTGCTTCAATATATTCCCTTATGCTGGATCACCTTAGCCAAATTTCCTGTGGACATTATGAAAAAAATATAGAGCATATTCACAAATTTTCTTTGGAAGGGCGCTCGAAAACCATCGGGTTTCCACCTTGCTAGCTAGGCCTGATTGCAAAACTAAAGGCTCTTGGTGGTTGGGGCATTCGAAACCTCACTTGATTTGGAAAAGCCTTGGAATTAAAATCCTTATGGAGGGATTTGTTTGGTAAAGGATTATGGATTAAATCCAATAAATGAAAATACCTCAGGGGTGTTGAAGAAATATGTTGGCTTCGTTCAAGTATTTGAAAATTTTCCATCGCTTCTATTTTCTAGAAACATTTATTTATCTCCTTACCTCTGTTAAAAAACTGGGTCACCTGGTCAGTAGGGAATGGTGTGAGAGTATGGTTGGGGAAAGACCCCTTTGTAGGCATGGTTCGCCGTATCACTTGTCTAAAGGTTTGCTACAACATCTACATTCATTGAAGATATATACTCTGGTGCATGTGAGTCATTTGTCTTTGTTGAATCATTCACATTCTTGAGACTAGCTAACGTCAGATGAGCTCGGTCTAGATGGGAATCTTGCCACACAATGGAACTCTTTCCTTTTGATTTTAAGGTGCAGTGGTGTAGATCTTGGTAATAATGCAGATAAGCTTGTATGGACTTGGAATCTTGTTTCTATTGATGTATTAGTAAAAGTTGTTTATAATGCTCTCATCACACTAAATTTGAATTCAGATTATGAATGGTGGTATAAGGCAATTTGGAAGTCACAAGTTCCTTCCAAAATTATTCTTTTTGTGTGGCTCTACTTGCAGGATCGTATTATGACAAGTGAAAAATTCAGGAAGTGAGGGGTATCAGACCCTCAATATGTTATTTGCACTTAAAAAATGAGGAATCCACACAACACTTGTTATTCAACTATGAGGTTTCCCTTTTCATTTGGATGGATATTTGTGCACATCTGAAGATACAGGCTCCTGGTATTTGCATGAATATTTATGATTTCTTGAAGCACTGGTTCATTTCAATTCCAAAACACAAGAAAGTCCCTTTTTTTTGTGCTTTGGGGAATTTGGAAGTACATGAACATAATCCTGTTTGATAATCATCTTCACAATGATTACAGGTCGCATGCAAATACTATAAGCTATAACCAAAACTTCTATTTCAGTTGAAGTTGACACTTTTGATTATATTATGAATCCAATGTATTTTGGGTAGAAGCCTCTTAGCTTCTTTGATGGGGTAGCTGCAGCAGATACATGTGGTGTGGGAATTGTATTAAAGTTGTCCAATCACCATCTTTCCAAACTAAATTTGGCAGTTGGATCTGGTTCAAACATAAGATGGGGTAGCTGCAGCAGATACATGTGGTGTGGGAATTGTATTAAAGTTGTCCAATCACCATCTTTCCAAACTAAATTTGGCAGTTGGATCTGGTTCAAACATAAGGGAAGAATTGCTTGGCCTTTGGGGTTTGTTGTTTTTTCCTCTGAAGATGTATATTCCTGAAATAATGATTGTTGGAGATTCCAAAGTTGTTTGGGATTGGTTTGATGACAAGGCTCAATTGAATGGTCTTAATCTATAGCCTTGGAAGGAGAAGATTCTCAAGTTAAAGACATACTTCAGATGGATTAAGTGCTTCTATGTACATTGACAATTCAATTCAGAAGAAGACACATTGTCCAAACTTAGTCTTGGAAAGGATATCAGATAGATGTATTTTGAAGAATTTCTTGAAGTAGCCATTGTAAACTTAGGTTCCTTTTATGTTTTGGGGTAGTTTGGTATCAGAATCTTTTTGTTGGATTATGGTTTTTAGTTTATGTTCTGTAGTTTAGATCCTTAGAAGAGACCCTTCGGTTTTTACATGTAATGTCAGTTGTCAAGCATAGTATAGAGCTTGGAATTTTGAAAAAACTTTGTTTTGACAAAGCCATAGCTTATGGATAGAATGTGAAATGGTTAGAATACAAATCTGATGTACTAGAAAGTTTCTTTTGATTATAATAGAATAGCATTGAAACTGCAAGAGAACATTATTTTGCGCCCAAACTATGGACTAAACATGTGTGATTTGGTGGATGAGTTTTTGTATTAAAAAAATTATTTCTATGCAGTTTCTCCTCGCCTTAAACTTTTATTATCATCTCGGAGGTTTTATCATTCATCTTCAAATCCATAAACAATAAATTCCAAATGGTGGAAATTTAATTGATTATAATCTTGTATTAGTGATTATAAGTTCAAAAAAATAGTATGAGAGGAAAAATAAAAAAATATGGGTATATTAATTTATATTTCTTTTAATTATAAAATTATCATAAATAAATTTTAAATTTTATTTTGAAGTAGATAAGAAAAATTAGTGTTTTTTCTTTTACCATCTAACTTGAAATCATCTTTTGATCTTAGAATAAAATCTAAAAATACTAGTCTTCCACAACATCCAAAGGTGTGTGTTGTGGAAAGATCTAGCACAACCGAATTGAAAGAGAAGGTGAGCTTCACGGAAAGATCTAGATGATTCGAATCGCAAACGACCGTCCGTTCGAAAGGCCCATGTTCGAAAGAGCCCTTTTAAGCAAGAGCGTTCATTACCTTGAGATGGTGGATCTACGAGAGAAATGAATAAGAAAATATTTCCGTTACAATTTGTTAATGCATTCTAATTACTACATATTTTTTTTAATTGCAGTATTGAATGTGCAGGTTATTTAATGCATATAGCCATAAGTAAATTGCATCATACACTATCAATTTGCATCTGTACTAAATTTATTAGCAAGCATTTATTTTCATCATGCAAGGGAAAAATCATTCATCAATCTCTACGAACATAGAGGAAAAGGAAATATATCAATATCATGTAGATTATTCTTACTCGTGTGCTAAAATGTATGGTAGTTATGAAAATGCACCCATAATGAAGGATACACATTTCAACTTATTAATTATTTAAAATTTATTAATGATTTAAAATTTAAAATGGATTACATCTCTCTATCGTTCGTTCTAATTTTATGAGAATTTTTTTATTTTATTTTGTTTTTGAAAAAATGGATTCCATTTAAAGGAAAACTTAAAAAAACAATAAATAAGAAAAACAATAATTTATGAAAATAAATAAATTAATAAACTTATTGAACACAATTGCAAAACTTAAATTTAAGTGTTGGGATTCCACTATCACATAATACGTCATCACTTCATTGCATATAGTTTAATATACATTTATGTATGGTCAACTATTGTTAGCATGATTGGTTTCGAAGGGTTTCATTTTTAGGGAAACCTAGGTTTGAAACCCGCTATAGTTGGGAGAAGACACCAAAAAATCTAGCCAGCTAAGGGTTAGTGTGGTACAGGTCGAGAGCGATCCTTGAGTGATTTTGACAGCTTAGATATCCTTGGGTCGTCATTTCTTAGCCAAAGACTAGTCCTACAAGTCATTGACATGCTAGTGTAGGAGGGTAGTTAAATCACATGGAGGTCGGGTCTCTTTGTTAGCAGAGGAGGATCTACAAGTCATTCAGATCGCTAACGAGGATAGCCATGTGATTGTAGGGAAGCTTTGTGGCAAGAAGGTGTCAATGGAATATCTCAATTTGTGGATGTAGTCTCAATGGGGGCCTATTCTAGATTAAACCTCGATAGTTCATCTCTTGTCTAGAGGTTGGATTGGTTTTATCTTTTGCAACAAAGACGATGAATGGAAAATTTTGGGGGGTTGTTGGTACTGGGATAGGATCCTTCTTAGTGTTAAACCCTAGAACCCTTTCTTTGATTCCCGTGAGGAGATTCTCACCAGTGTTCCATCGTGGATTATACTACCAAATTTTCCCTTAGAGTTCTTGACCGATAAGGGGTTGAAGGCCATTAGCGAGGTCTTAGGTAAGTTTATATCATTTGATGATAGTTACAAGACTATTAGTCTATGCTTAGTGGCGCAAATCCTGGTTGACTTGGATCCTCATCAAGGGATTTTCAAGTCTATGGAGTTGGTGGCAGTGACTAGTCCTATACTCATCTTTTAGACTATGCTAATATTCCCTTTAGGTGCTCCCATTCTCACAAGGTAGGGCACATTATGGCAGATTGTGAGCTATCATTTCCAATGAATTTTTTGGGAAATGATTGGAAATATTTTGGAGGAAAAGGTTTAATACCCAATACATCTTTGAGGACCTTGGACTATGCTAATATTCCCTTTAGGTGCTCCCATTCTCACAAGGTAGGGCACATTATGGCAGATTGTGAGCTATCATTTCCAATGAATTTTTTGGGAAATGATTGGAAATATTTTGGAGGAAAAGGTTTAATACCCAATACATCTTTGAGGACCTTGGATGCATAGCATTCTCCTTTAATTCATTTGGAGGTGAATGAAGTGATGCAAAGTGTTGACATTCTTTTAGTAGTTGTGGGAGGTATTAACCTCCATGTGTAACCTTTGACTTAGAATAGAATATTCCAGAAGCAAGAGAACCATTAAACATATGTTAGAAAACCCTAGGAGAGAAGTCAGCCTCAAGAGAAGTAATATTAAAGTAATAGTCACATCCAAAAGGAGAAGTCGACCCCAGTCAACTGGACAATTTAGTATAAATAGTTAGTTGCCTAGTTCATTTGTACACACTCACTTAGCAAGTGAGCAAGTCTAGAAGACTGTAGTTCTAGCTAGAGGTGCGCAAGTCTGGGAGTAGCAACTACAGCTAGAAGGGGCGCAAATATGGAGTAGTACAACAATCATTGGTATTTCTCTTGCGCACTTCTCTTGGAGAAAAGGAACACTCTCCTTGTATGGTTATTGTGTTTTTGCTGTAGTAGTTGTGTCTAGGGTTTATCTATTGGTTCTGGAGTAGGCTTGCTAGAATTATTCTAAGTAAGTTAGTGTGCTCGAAGGTGGCATATGTGAAAGCCTATGGTTGGGTGACAATGATGCGACATTGTCTATGGTTAAACGAGCATACCAAAATTTTAACATGGTTTCAGAGCTAGTTTATTCGTAACAGTCGAACCGTTGGAAGGAAGATCATCAGTTTCCCCCATTGTCAAGCTCGTTGAGCACTTAGTGAACCCACCAAGGAGGTCGCCTAAGTAGGGCGCATCTTTCCCTGGATCAGATCTCCAAAATTCTGAAATTAAAAATTAGGGTTTCCTCATAAAACCTTAGGTCTACAGTGCTAGTTACAGTTGTAGTATTAGTTATAGTTGCTTCGTGCCAGTTGCAGTGTCAACTGCAACACCAGTTGCAATTTCAGTTGTAGCACTAGTTGCAGTTCCAGTTGCAGCACCAATTGTAGTGCTAGCACCAGTCACAGTACCAATTGCAGTGAAAGTTTATGTGAAGTGTTGGGACTAACTTTTAGTTTTCCTAGTGTGCCTTACCCTAGTGCATCTCCAGTTATCTTCAAATTGCAAGTTGGGGCATTTTGAAGTTTTTGGATTCGTTGTTTCTTGTCGTTGTTGTTGGAGGTATGTACTTGCATATGTTTAAACTATATCACTATATTGAGTGTGTTTGTAGGAGAAGGGAGATTTTGTCCTAGCAACAATCAAAGATCCAAAGGGATCTCAAATCCAACACATTCAAAGGAACAATGCACTCCATGTTTGATTGTTTTGATATGCCTCTAGTTGTAATGACATTATTGTGATCTTATGAACATCTAGTTGTATTTTGATATATTGAAGTTATGATTATCATACTAACCTTTGGTCAAAGTTAAAGTTATAAGCTGACTCTACTCAAGGTATTAGATTGATTAAGGTTGAGATTTTTGAGTTTACTTACATTATATTTCCTAACTCAGATTTTTATCAAGAAAGCATATTGTCTTAGTATAGGGGACATGTTGGAGAGAATACTTGTCATCTTGAGTGAAGGATACTTGAAAGAAAAGAAACAACACTCATTCTTGAAGATAAGACTCTAGGTTCTAGGTTTGATTGATTAAATTGATAAGTTTCCAATTTGCACATGTTAAGTTTTATAATTGCTACAGTACAAGTAAACACTATAGTTGTGACAACAGTCTTTGAAAGGTTCTATTACTGCCAAATACAATGAGTACTTGGTAGCATGTGAGTACTATTGATATAAATTCTTATTGTACTTGTTTGCAAGATGATGTAGC
The DNA here is from genome assembly GCA_010110895.2 of Picea sitchensis. NCBI lineage: Eukaryota > Viridiplantae > Streptophyta > Pinopsida > Pinales > Pinaceae > Picea > Picea sitchensis. The sequence continues at coordinate 13,981 of SNQJ01S0062275.1, forward strand.
ATATCCTCTAGAAGATACTTCTTATTTTGCTTCCAAGAAGGTCACCTTGGTAATGCTATGATGATTACTAGGAAATTGTCTTTTATTCTTATTAACATAGATATGTTCTTATGAAAATGCTATTACATTGGAAATACTTTTTCTCTTGTTTCTCTTGTCTCGGGCAAGTTATCTTCTCAATTCCATGGATGTTACCATGGAAATATTGTTGTTCTTGTTTTCTTGTTCCGGGAAGGTTATCATGGAGGAATGATTGGTTACAACATTAGAAGAGTGTTGCTCTTATTTATTATTATTGCATTTTTATTTTGGCTCTTTCTCTAAGTAGGTCACAAGTGATGGCTCTGAGAAGGAGCTATTGTGACGATTGTTCGTGTTGTTATTTTTATTATTATTCTTTTCTGTTGTTTTCCCTTTTTGTTGGTCTTGTTCTAGGTAGGTCACAGGTGATAACTTTGACGGAAGCTATAGTGATGATTGTAGGAGGCAACATATTAGATGGTCTCTAGTTTGAGACATGGAGAAGAATACCCAGATAAGAAGTTGTATACACGACCACATACATCCATGTACCGAAGAAAAAGAGGATGAAGAAGGGTACTTTTGCGAGATACAAAGTATCTCATATGGATATTGATTGTAAGGAGAATAAGGCTCCAAAGATGACCTAAAAATTCCCTCTAGTGCAGTTGATCACTCTTCATATCATCAGGAAGAGTTAGTAGAATTAGAAGGGCCTACCCATAATCGTTGCAGTAACCAAGAAGAGACCAACATTATCCCATGACACTTTGTAGGATGCAAATACATATAGCATTGATAATTCATATCATGAGGAGCATATGGATCCACTAGTGGTGAGGCAGGCGACCACATCTAGTACCATCTCAGAAGGAGTTAGAGTTTAAAGGGAGTCAGCCCTAGTGATCCAGTAGAGAGGAGAAACCTCCCCAAGATCATTCATAGTGGACTTCAGGGGAAATCATCACATACAGAGGCAACATATGGCTTTGAAGATCATATATACTAATAGGTATTCAAGATTCATAGGGAGCATGAAGACTCGAAGTGACTTTGATCTCAGAGAGAGTCAACGGCTTAGAGACTTCCATTCAGAAAGTATTCCTCCTCATATTCATATGGGAGAGAAAGACATCTTACAGGACTGACAGACAGGTGTTATGAGTTGAGGAGGCTAGATCGTATCTTCAGAGACTTCTAGGATATGTGAGATCTCATAGGAGGATTCCCTTGCTTCAATAGACTTTGCTACAATGACAAAGGAGGAATCCAGTCTGAAGGACTGGGATATGGATCTTTTCCTTGGTTCTGATACTAGAAGGCAAGTTAGTGGCGACTTCCAAGTTGATATATAAGATCAAGCATGTTACAAATAACAACAGAGAGATGTACAAATCCTGATTTGTAGTCATAGGATTCTCCCAACAAGAGGTAGAATATTATGATGAGACACTTTCTCTAGTAGTCAAAAGAAGTATACATAGAGAATCCATAAGATACATGAGAAGTAGTCTCATGTATGCATATTAAAGAAAGCTTTGTATGGGCCTAAGAAGGAACCCAAGGAATGATATGCCAGATTATACAACTTCCTGATGAGCTTGGGATTTACCAAGAGTAAAGAAAATTACAACCTTTACTACAAGGTTGTGGATGGAAGACCAGTGATATTATTGTTATATGAGGATGACTTGTTTCTAACAAGAGACAAGAAGCTCATCACTGAGAGTAAGATAAATTTTTCTACAGAGTTCGAGATGAAATACCTGGGTATGATGCATTATTTCTTAGGTCTATAGGTATGGTAGAGACCGAATGAGATTTTCCTTAAGCAAGGAAAATATGTTGTAGAGATTCTGAAGAGATTCAGAATGATGGTTTGTAAATCCATGCCTACATCGATGGTGACAAAACTGAAGTTATTGAGTGATACATATTTAGAGATAGTGGATGCCACCATGTATAGATAGATGATTGGTTCATTGATGTACTTAACGAACACATGGAATATATATATGTTTTGTGGTGAACACATTGAGTCAATATATGTTTGAGCCGATATGTGTTCACTTGATTGCAAAAAAACATGGGATGAGGTACCTAAAAGGTACAATTGAAGTATATTGATGGTGCATGTCTAAGTTTTATTGGTATATATTATGGTACGCTGTGAGAGGATTTTTATTAGTGGTCTTGGTATATGATTGGTACACACTTGAGGCTACATAAAAGTGAGGTTGTGGCACATGGTTTGATGTGAGGGTTTATGGTATTTGGATCATGGATAGTATGATGTATTTCTAGAGGAATTTTGTTGGATACCTTGGTATATGTATTTGGTATATGGTTGAGACTTGTAGTTGATTATTTGGCACATACATGAGATGTATGGTATGGTGATGTTGGTACATCATGACAAGTCGTATTTTTATTTTTTGATACATGATTAGTACATGATTGGTACATTGTTAGAGCCACTTGCTAGTAGTATTGTTGGTACATGGTTTATAAATGATGTGGAATATATGTATTGGTATACTTTTAGAAAAGCACATCTTGTTGATGTTTGTGAGTAGTCTTGGTTGATGCACATCTTGATGATATTGTGCATATGGTTGAGAGTTGTATTGGTGATTGATCTTGGTTAGTAGATATGACTTGGTTGATGAGATTGATGAGATAGGTTGTTGTGACAGGTTGTTTGGACAGGTTTTTGTGATAGGTAATTTGTACGGGTTTGGTGCATGGTCGATGCACTTGTGTATGGTACATGTTGAGGTACAGATTGATGCACTAGTTGATGCTACAGGTTGAGGTACAGGTTGATGCATAGTACATTTTTTTTTGATAGTGACAGGTTGGACAGGTTGATAGTGACAGAGTGACAGTTGCAGTGGTAGATTCAGTGACAGTGACAAATTGTCTACATTTGGTGTTTATATTTCAAGGTGGCGGGATGGGGTAAGGAAAGGGGGTTGTAGCCTCCTTCTGTTTGGTGCCATAGAATTAGGAATTTAGATATTCCTTCAAGTTGGAGCCTGAGAACTAGGTGGTTGTAGCCACCTTCCGGTTGTAGTCGAAGAACCCATAGGGTTGTAGCCTCCTTCTAGTTGGAGCCAAATAATTAGGGAGTTGGAGCTTACTTCAGGTTGGAGCTTGAGAAACTAGGGGGTTGGAGCCTCCTTTCAGTTGGAGCGAGAGAATTGGGAGTTGGTTCTTCCTTGAATGTAATTCTTTGACATATAAGAAAATAATTCTATGGTTTCCTCCCACATTGGGTTTCCACATAAATATTGGTGTATTGTATATTGTGTGGATGTGTTTATTATGCATTGATGGATGTTAATGTTTATGATACAATAATATATCGATGATGAACTGATGAACATGGTTGAATAAGTTAAAGGGATATAAATTGTGGTTAAAATTGGTATAATTTATGATTACGAATTCACCCCCCCTCTCAGTAATCCAACAACGGGTTGGGTCACTCAAATGGAACATTATTTATCCTTGCACAACATTACTAATGATTTTTCCAAAATTTGTTACAGTGTCCTTTATTTGGATATTAAACACTTGCAATGGTGTAAATGGCATAAAAATTCATGCAAAGGGTATGTTTCTTGGAAACAATTTCTTGTAGATCTTTATGAATAATTTGACACTGACACACACCATTTGGGTCATTTGACCAAGATGAAATAGTATAGTACAATGGAATACTATATCATCTCCTTTGAAAAATTGGATTTTAGAATGGATAGCATGTTTGACGACTTCTTTTAGGAATGCTTTATCAATGTCCTGAAGGATGACATCTGAAACCATGTCTTAATGTCTCACCCTAGACTTGGATAGAATCTACTCATCATGTCAAGGAAGCACAACCAGTAGTCTCTGCCCAAAATAAAAAAAAAATCTCCTTTATTCCTCACCCTAGACCCACCATTCTCTCCCCTCCTGCCACTCCTCTCAAGATACAGAAATTAACCCAGGTGGAAATGGTTGAACACCAATTTAAGGGTCTTTGTTATAATTGTGATGAAAAATATTCTTTGGGGAACAAGTGTAAGGAGCATAATCATTTTATGGAAATTTATGGGGATGTTTCTGATGAATATGTCAATGTTCCCGATGCTAAAGAGCCACCCCAAGTCAATGATCATACCCCTCTCACTAACCTACTAGAAGTTGAATCGCTTATCTCACTGAATGCCCTCATTGGATTTTTGGCTCCCCAAACCCTCAAGTTAATTTTCTACTTTAAGAATAGGAAATTTGTTATCCTTGTCAATAACGCAAACACCCATAATTTCATCCATCATCACAGTTCTCAAGAGATCGTGCTCTATATCCATGCAATCCACAATTTTCAAATCATGATTGCAAATGGTAGTTCCATGAAATGTGAGGGGCCTTGCAAAAATGTGTGCCTACAAATTATTTTGTACCACCTAAAATCTCATATGTTTTTTATTTAAATGGGTGATTGTGACATTGTTCTCATTGTTGGATGGTTACACACACTAAATCCCATCACCATGGACTCTAAGTAATTACCCATGAAATTCCAACAAGGGGGACAATAGTATAAGTTTCAAGGCATCATGATAGGCCCCCCTGAGATCATCAGTGCCCACCACATGGAAAAGCTACTCAAAAAAGGTCATTCTAGCATTATTTCTTAACTCCATTCCATTCAAGTAGTTGAGACACCCTCTATGCATCCCGAACTCCAATCTATACTCTCCCAACACCAATATGTTTTTAACAATCCCCATGGACTTCCCCCTTCCCACAACACCCATGATCATTCCATTCCCCTAGTCCCGGGAAATCTTCCTCCTAATTGAGAAAATTGTTCAATAATTGATAGAAATGGTTGATATCCATCCTATTACTAACCCGTGTTCTTCTCCTGTAGGAGTGATACTCCAGAAATAATTCACTTGGAGCATGTTTCATGATTTTAGTGTCCCCAACAAAATCACAATGAAAGTGAAATTTCCCATTCCTATCATTGATAACCTTTTGGATGAATTGAGTGGTGCTCATTACTTTACTAAACTTTATCTCCATTTCGGATACCATGAGATATGTATGAAAGAAAATCCCAATACTACCTTTCGAACTCATGAGGGTTACCATGAGTTATTGGTCATTCTCTTTGGCCTATGTAAAACACCTTCCACTTTTCAAAGTCTCGTGATTCATGTATTCCATCCTTTCCCCCATCATTTTTTCTTAGTTTTCTTTGATGATATATTCATCTATAGTAAAACTTGGCAATCCCATCTGACCTATGTGGATCAAGTCCTACACTTATTATCTAAGAACCAATTTTTTTCTCAAATAGTCTAAATGTGTTTTTGGAGCCTTTGAAGTCGATTACATGGGTCATATTATCAACAAGGATGAAGTACGTGTGTATCCTAATAAAATTGAAGCTATGAAGGATTGGTCTCACCCTAAAACTCTTAAAATTTTATGTGGTTTCCTAGGTTTAACAAACTATTATTACAAGTTTGTTCAAAATTATCGTAAAATTGTAGCTCCTCTCACTGCTCTTCATAAAAATAATGCTTTTAGTTGGACTTTCACATCCGATCTATCCTTCTGTTAGTCCTTGATCTTGTAATAGATTCATGAGAAATACCTTCACCTAGCCTATCCTTTCTTTCTTTCATTATACCCTATTTTTGTTTTGATATGATTTTAAAGACTTCAATTAGCCTATGATTCCATGTTTTTGCATGTATTTTTGTTTGAAAAGTTTAAAGAGAGATAAGGGGTTAATCTGTCGAACGTCGTAAATCCTTTTCCCTCTTTTTAAATTTGAATTTAAATCAAAGGAAAATGCACTACGAGAATAGCGCTATTCTTGTAGCGCATGCGTAATCATGAGTTTGAATGCGCCAATTTCGTGGGTACGTGACACATTCTACCCGATATCCTTTCCTGAGAACCCACTGCCACTTATGATTCACATCAAATCGTGTATGTGATGTTGTATTCATTCCAAATATCAAGTTATGCGCCTTCATCATTTTTTTTGCAGGTTTACATAATATCATGAAATTATACTGACATATCATCCCCATCCCTTTATCAAATTCGCCTTTGGTCTATGTTATATCTACAGGTATTGGAAGTTTTTACTAAGATCTTTTTTCAACAGATTTAAAGATGTAATTGCAAACAAATACCTTTCTCATAGCAGAAGCATTGAAAATGATTAACCCAAGAAATTAAAAGTGAGACTGATCAACCTTGTTTTCATTCATCTCAGTCTAGTTCTTCTAAAGAAGCTAAGACACCTATCTGAGTTTTTGATAATCCTTTGTTTTTAGAACCATGCTTTTCTATTGATATAAAGGAAAATCCTTTGATCCCATTAGATCAAGACTATAAACATGTATTAAATAAATATTGGAAGGGGAACTATGGACAAGCTTCCATGGAGCATAGGGCACAAGTAATCTTGTATACCCTACTCATGTCTGAGGGGTATTTGCAAGATGTTGGTTTGGGCCTTATTTATTATCTACATACAAATCAAATGCATGGAATCACAGTTCAACATGAAGACCTTGTTGGTATTATAATGCAACATAATGAGCATGCAAAAAATTTGTTAACAGGATGGATGCAATTTTTTCAGCAAGATAAAGAAAAAGGAAAACACAAAGAAAGATCAAAAGAAGAAAGACAGAAATCAAATACATGTACACTCTATTTTTTTCCCTGTTTTAGTCTTTATCTTCAAGAGAATATTTTGAAATGATGGAAATGAATTATTAGAAACAAAAGAGGTTTTTTTTGGGAATGGGCCCCTTCACAAAAACCTCTCTCGGTTTTTACACATCTATCACATTTTAAGAGATTCAAATATATCTTTGAGGCTTATTTTTTAGATATTTCACAATAAATGATTTCATGTTTTAGTGACCAATTTTGGGAGAGGTTTCAAAGAAGCTGGAGATGAATTTTTGGAAACCAAAAGAGTTTTTTTTTGGGAATGGTCCCCTTCACAAAAAACTCTCTCAGTTTTTACAGAGAGATACGAAGATATTTTTGTACCCTATTTTGAGGAATTTTCCATATTTATCTTCCTAAAAATCTCATGGACAACAGTTGACAAGCCACCTCATCAATTTGACTTGGAGATCAGATATGATCTCCTCCTTGATTATTTGAAACAAGAAACTAAATATAGATTAGGAGGTTTTCATATCCATTTCTTTTGGATCTTAATAAATATATATTCTTTCTATATAAATAGGGTAGAAGGAGAAGTTATGGAAAGGGGTTGTTGGTTGGTGTTTATTGAGGGAACTCTTTATCCATTTTGGAAAAGAAATCTCTAATGCAAGACGAATACATATTTCAAATTGGTACTAAATTCTAAGGAATTTTTTATGGTCATATTCTTCTTTTATGGTCTACTTTTTATTCTTTTCTTACTTGAATGTATGTGGATCTACTGCAATGCATGGGATTTGTCTTTTATGAGTAAACCAGTGAAGATTTTTCTAAATGTTTGTTCATACTTAAGATTTATGTTCAAGTATTTTACTCTTGCATCTTGAATTATATTTTTGATTAGAAGTTGCATGTGTAAGTGGATGGATTGAAAACTTTCACATTTCCTTTCCTCATTATTATTTTTATATGATTCATTAAGTTGTCTACCATTTACTTAACCTTTGAGATATATTCTTTGCTCTTCCTTTTTTAAGTTAAATACTTTATTACCCCTACCCAACCTACAACCAATTTCAAAACCTAAAAAATCATATTTACCTACAAAACCATATTTACCTACAAAACCATTGCAATAACCTTGATGATTCCCTAGCTTTCCCTCTTACAATCAAGTGCAACTTTAGGGACTAACATCCTTTGGCGCCATTGTCGGGGATGGAGACACAAAGTATTTATCCCTAGGAGAACAACAACAATCAATTATAGATATTGATGGTGAACAAGAGTTGGACACTTTTTCTAACTGTATCATTCACCCGACGACTCCATGAAGGAAGAATCCATAGGCAACTCCACTGATCCAAGATGTCGAAGGCTATGGGAGTCATTTTGGCTCATATGTTGCTCCATTTGATTTCTCCTATATTCCTGGTTTTCCAAATGTTGCTCCTACTCTGCATGAATGTGGAGACTACCTTCTGAGCTTCAGAGGAGATGATCATGATCATCTTGCACAACACTTGATTCATTTTCATCAATACATGGACTAGCTTGATATTCATCATGAAGATGTACTACTGAAAATGTTTATGTACTCCTTGGAAGGAGAGGCGAGGCAATGGTACTGATCTCTTTGTGTTTCCAGTATTTCATCATTAAAGGATTTTCATGATGTTTTTTATTCATATTACAAGAAATTTTATTTGGTTGAGAGTATTTTTTAGCATTGCTACGAGGGATATGCACTATATACTCAATATTCAGTAATTGATCCTTTTGGTAGTGCAAATGAAAGGTATGATTATGTTGAGGAAGAGAAATAAGAGTTACTATCAGTTCTATCTTCTTCTTATTCTGATTTATAGTAGGAGGACTATAGTAATGAAATTCATGCAGATATATGTCAGGCTTATGAAGCTCGTGATGAATTTGACACTTGTCAACATGTTTATGATAACTTCTATCTGAATGTTCATCCTTATGAAGAATGTGTTGCTGAGAGTCTTTGTGAAAATCATTTGCTCACTGGAAAAACTCTTGTTGAAGACCATATTGTTGATGAGGAAGAACAACAAATAGATGTAGATACATCTGATACTTTTTCAGATGTGTCTAATGGTCAAAATTCTAATAACAATCAAGGAACATATTTATATTCATTCTTTCAAGATGATCATGAAACAAATGTCTCTGAATTTCAAATTTCAATTTTTTTTTCTAATCAACCTACATATGATGAATATGATGATGATATTGAAGTCCTAGATATAGATGTCTATGATCTAGTAGGATTTGACCAGAAGTTGCATGAATACATTGATTCCATCATCCATGAGGAACTGGATCCTGTATATGACAACTATGTATCAGAAGGAATATGAAGATGGGCCTCTTGATTTTCATGATAATATTATTGTTTTGAATGTTGTTTTCCAAGGAACTTATGAGGAGATTAAAAATGACCATGTTGCTTTTGATTGTGATAAAACAAATGATCTTCAAAAGGAATATGGACCAAAAATTTTAGAACAACATTTTTGTTCATGGAACTGTTGGGAGTTATGTCATGATTTTCATGACCCAGTGGTTGTTTACATAGAGTCCATGTTTCCACAAGTTCAAAATGTGGAAGCATCTGGGATGCAAGTGGAATGTAGCAGTAAGTATAAATTTCATATTACATGTCAGCTAAATTTTTTTATGTTTTCCTGCATTTCTTCATTAAGCTACCAAAAAGAAGACCATTTTCTCAGTAAAATGATTACATGGTTGCATTGGAAATTCGCTTACACATGATCAACATGATGTCATCAGGTTAGGAGAGTAGGATGATTGGATATGCTTGCATTTGAGCAATTTTCTTTCATTTTATTGGTCTGATCAGTAATAAAGACTCCATAGCCCAATGGAAAGACTACTTGTAGTTTTATGGTTGTTATTTTTGGATTTCAAGTAAAGGAATGGTTGGACAGGGAAATAATTATAGTAAAAGTTGATGATGGTTAGGGATATAAAGGCATTGGTCAGCAAGTTCTTAAATTTTCATCATGAAACATTATCACTAGAAGGACCTAGTGTTAGTTCTTGATCTTGTAATTGACTAATGAGAAATACCTTCACCTAGCCTATCCTTTATTTCTTTCATTATACCATGTTTTTGTTTTGATATGATTTTAAAGACTTGAATTAGCCTATGATTCCATGTTTCTTCATGTATTTTTGTTTGAAAAGTTTAAAGATAGATAAGGGGTTAATTTGTCCAATGTACTAAATTATTTTCTCTGTTTTTAAATTTGAATTTAAATCAAAGGAAAAGGAACTGCAAGTATAGTGTTATTCTTGTAGTGCCTGTGTAATCATGAGTTTGCATGCACCAATTTCATGGGTACGTGGCACATTCTACCCGATATCCTTTCTTGAGAACCCACTAACACTTATGATTCACATCATATTGTGGATGTGATGTTTTTTTCATTCCAAAGATCGGGTTATGCGCCTTCATCATTCATTTTTCAGGTTTACATAATATCATGAAATTATACTAACAGATCAGCCCCATCCCTTTATTAAATTCGCCTTTGGTCTATGTTATATCTGCAGGTATTGGAAATCTTTACTAAGCTCATTTTCCAGTGGATTTAAAGATGTAATTGCAAACAAATACATTGCTCGTAGAAGAAGCATTGAAAAGGATTAACCCCAGAAATTAAAACTGAGCCTGGTCAACCTTATTTTCAATCATCTCATTCTAGTTCTTCTGAAGAAGCTAAGACACCTATCGGATTTTTTGATAATCCCGTGTTTTTAGAACCATGATTTTATGTTGATATAAAGGAAAATCCTTTGATCCCATTAGATCAATACTATAAACATGTTTTAAATAAAAGTTGGAAGGGGAACTACCGAACAAGATTCCATGGAGCATAGGGCACAAGTAATCTTGTATACCCTACTCATGTCTGACATGTATTTGCAAGATGTTGGTTCGGGCCTTATTTATTATCTACATACAAATCAAATGCAGGGAATCACAATTCAACATGCAGACCTTCTTGGTATTATAATGCAGTGGAATGAGCATGCAACAAATTTGTTAACAGGATGGATGAAACTTTTGCAGCAAGATAAAGAAAAAGGAAAACACAAGGAAAAGATCAAAAGAAGAAAGACAAAAATCAAATACATGCATACTCTTTTTTTTTCCCCGTTTTAGTATTTATCTTCAAGAGCAGTTTCTAAAACAATGGAAATGAATTCTTAGAAACCAAAAGAGTTTTTGTTGGGAACGAGCCCCTTCACAAAAACCTCTCTCGGTTTTTACATAGCTATCGCAGTTTAAGAGATTCAAATATATCTTTGAGGCCTATTTTTCAGATATTTCACAATAAATGATTTCATGTTTTAGTGACCGATTTTGAGCGAGGTTTCAAAACATATAGAGATGATTTTTTGGAAACCAAAAGAGGTTTTTGTTGGGAATGGTCCCCTTCAAAAAAACCTCTCTCAGGTTTTACACAGCTATGACATTCTGGGATATACAAAGATATTTTTGGACCCTATTTTTTCAGGAATTTGCCAGATTTATATTCCTAAAAAATCTCATGGACAACAGTTGACAAGCCACCTCATCAATTCAACTTGGAGATCATATCTGATATCCTTCTTTATTATTTGAAAAAATAAACTGAATATAGATGAGGATGTTTTCATATCCATTTCTTTTGGATCTTGATAAATATGTATTCTTTCTATATAAACAGGGTAGAAGGAGAAGTTATGGAGAGGGGTTGTTGGCTGGTGTTTATTGAGGGAACTCTTTATCCATTTTGGAAAAAAAATTCTAATGCAAGAAAAATACATATTTCAAATTGGTAATAAATGCTAAGGACTTTTTGATGGTCAGTTCTTCTTTTTTGGTCTACTCTTTATTATTTTCTTACTTGAATGTATGTGGATCTACTGCAATGCATGGGATTTGTCTTTTATGAGTAAACCAGTGAATATTTTTTTGAATGTTTGTTCATACTTAAGATTTATGTTCAAGTATTTTACTCTTTCATCTTGAATGATATTTTTGATCAGGAGTTTCATGTGTAAGTGGACAGATTGAAAACTTGCACATTTCCTTTCCTCATTATTATTTATATCTGATTCATTAAGTTTTCTACCATTTACTTAACCTTTGAGATATATTCTTTGCTCTTCCTTTTTTGAGTTAAATACTTTATTACCCCTATCCAACCTACAACCAATTTCAAAACCTAAAAAATCATATTTACCTACAAAACCATTGCACTAACCTTGATGATGCCCTAGCTTTCCCTCTTACAGTCAAGTGCAACTTTAGGGACTAACACCTTCCAGACCTTGAAAGAGGATATGTGCAAGAATCATGTTTTGGGACTGTCTGACTTCACCAAAAATTTTGTCCTTGAATGTGATGCTTCAAGGAAAGGCATTAGGGCAGTGCTCATGCAAGATGGTGGACCTTTAGCTTTCACTAGTAAACAAATTTCGAAAAGACATTTGGGTGAATCCACTTATGAAAAGGAAATGTGTAATATTTTGCATGCAGTGGATCTATGACATCCTTATCTATTGGGGAAATTCTTCCAAATAATAAATGATCATCATAGGCTCAAGTATTTTTTGGAACAACATATTTCACCCTTGGAGCAACATAAATGGGTGAGAAAGATGTTTGGTTATGATTATGAGATCAATTATAATAGGGTAAAAAAAATTTGGTTGTTGATGCTCTTTCAAGTAAATATGAAGAAGGTTCCCTCTTTTCCCTCTGTTTTATCATAGTAGACTGTCTACAATCCATTTGCCAGAAATGGATGCAAGATCCCAAACTTTATCACATGATCCAACAATTGCAACAAGATCCTCACACCTCTCCAGGATACTCTTGGTAGAATGAGGAGCTTCACTATGAAGGCCACTTGTATTTAAGAAAAAAATATCCCCTTAAATCCATTGTGCTCTCTGAAATCCATGCTTCACCTACAGTTGGGCATTCAGGATTTTAGAAAACATATGAATGGGTCAAACATTCTTTTTTGGGGGAAGGCATGAAATAGGAAATCCACACCTTTGTGGCTAAATTTGATACAAGTGAGCTCAATAAGGGAGAAATATTTAAAACTATGGCCACACTCCATCCACTCCCTATTCCACCTACTATATAGAAGAATATTTCTATGGACTTCATTTTCATCTTACCCAAATCGGGAAATAAGTTCATCATCATGGTTGTAGTTGATCACCTTTCCAAATATGTTCATTTATGTTCCCTCCAACACCCTTTCAACGCAGCAAAAGAAGCTTAAATTTTTATGGATAATATATTCAAAATCCATGGCGTGCCTCACTGTATTATCTTTGATTGTGATCCAACTTTCACCAGGAATTTTTGGCAAGAATTTTTCAATATTCAAGGAACCCGAATGTATCTTAGCACGACCTATCATCCCCAGACTAATGGACTGATTGAAGTTTTCAACAAGTGTTTGGAAACATATTTCCGTTGTTTTGTATGTGATATAAAAACTCAATGGGCTTAGTGGTTACCACTAGTTGAATGGTGGTACAACACATCTTACCATGTGGCCACTTGCATGACTCCCTTTGAAGCGGTCTATGGTCAAAATTCATTGTATGTTCTCTCCTACCTGTCAGGTGTATCCGGGTTTCAAGGTTTTGACTGCACACTTACAGTCTGAGCTTCCATTCTTCATACCCTCAAATAAAATTTGGTCATGGATCATAATTTCCTGAGGCAACAAGAATATCAGGGTCTTTCAGAATGTCAATTTGTTGAAGGGAACTAGGTGTTTCTTCATCTACAACCATATAAGAAAAATTCTCTCAAAGATGAACAATATCATAAACTCAGTCCCAATTTTTATGTTCCTTATACAATTCTCAAGCGTGTGGGGTCCATGGCCTACTATTTATCTCTCCTAATTTACTCTAAGCTTCATCCATTTTTTCATGTCTCTTTCTCAAAGAAATTGATTGGAACTAAGTGCCAAATTCAAACTAGTCTCCATAAATTGGATTAAGAAGTCTCCATTTGGTTGCAACCCCAAGCAGTATTGGAACACCGTGAGCATCATCTATGTCAGCACACCATCAAGGATTTTTTAGTTCAGTGAAAGGATACACCACCAGAAGATGCCACATGGGAGCTGGCTACCATTTTGCAACAATTTCCCCATCTCAAACCTTAAGGACAAAGTTATTTTTCAAGGAGGAGGGAATGTTAGGTACCTAATCACCCTAACCCCTCATGTAGATAGAATAATATTTTTTCTATGTAATATGGCCGACATTAGTAATTAAGGCCTATATAATAATGTGAACAAGTCTTATGTAAGAATACTTAATAGAAGTTTTTTCTTCTAGAAACATCTTCCTCTATAACGTTCTTTAGAAGATGTAATTAGTATAAATAGGATTAAAAGGCATGAGAAAGATTTATCTTGAGAATTATTTTGTAACTAATCTCTCCAATGTTTTAGGTTTCCCCCTCGAACATGAAAGTTAACTTGGCTTTCTTTTAATAAAGGTATCATTTCCAGTGTTATTGTTCTCTATATTTCGTTGTTTCTATTGGTCTTCATCATAGTTATTATGTTTTTATTTGCATAATACATCTAGTACCTTGCACAAGTACATTGCTCCAGATATTGTTCTGGATTGGATATGAATACAATAGAAAAGTACCCTCAATGTATCCAATCAAAGGCAAGCCGTCTCTCTTACATTTCCTATGATAGGGATTTTTTTTTCCTTGGAAGGTCAATACAAGTCCATAAGTAAGGATTGAGAAGGATATTATTATTGGATGTGGTGACAGTATCTTTCTTCCAGAGGGTCTTGTGTCACAACTCTAGTTGCTTGGTCATTGGACACTACCCACACAACTATATAAAATCAATGATGGCTCTCAGTTGCGGCTCTGGACATTGATGAAACATGGAAAATAATAATTGGACTTAATAAACTTCTGAAGTGTAAAAGGCCCATGTTCTCTTATTGGATTTACAGGATGAACTAGTTTTTTCTTTCAAAAATGTTAGGGGTGTCTATTTGACAAAACTTGGATAATTGTCCCTGTAGGAATTGGGAGATAACCCAAATCGCTGGTGGTGCAAAATATTTGGAAAATAAGGGGTTCTCTAAAAGGTATATTGTTTTTTTGGCTTGTGATGAAAGGGGAAGTCTTGACTTGGGATAGGTTGCAACTTCGGAATAAACAGGGACCGCGACTATGTTATATGCGTAAAATGCATGATGAATCAAACTTTCATTTATTTATAGACCATCCTTATTCTCATCAAGTTTGGTTGGAAAGAGAGAGTCAGTTAGGTTTTGATCATTTATTGGAAAGGGGTTCAATTCTCGATTGTTTCCATCAATTTTTCACTCATGCCTCCTTGAAATAATTTAGGGTACTTTTGATTCTAGTTGTGTGGGGCATTTTTTGGCTAGAAATACTAGTATCTTTGAAGACAAGTGTCACCCTATGACTAAAATATCGCAACAAGATCTGGCTCTTCTCTCTTGTTATAAGTGAATTGGAGATTAACAAATAAGTTGTGTGAGGTTTCCTCGATGGCACCTATCAAGTATTGGGAGGAACTTGTGGTTTGGGTTTTATTCTTCACTTTTCTAATACACACTTTGTTTATGGAAAAGAAAATTTGGGTTAGAGGACAAATAATATGGGAGAGTTTAAAGATTTGTTTTCTCTTCTAAAGTTTGTTGTGGATAGGGATGTGCATGATCTCTAGATCTTTGGGGATTGAAAGTTTGATATCGACTAGATGAAGGAGGCTATTTAGATTACAAACTTGGGTCTGTAAAAAAATTCACAACAACTCCATGCTATCACCGCTTTGTTTATTCATCTAAGTTTCACTTATATTCTAAGGGGATAAAATTCTTCTACTGATTCTCTTTCTAAAGGCGCCTTACTTTTTATTGAAAATCATTTTGTACTTGAAGAATATTCTAATGAAGGATTTCTCTCTAACTGAGATGGTATCCTTTGTAATTTGCAACTCCTTTCACTCACTATTCAAATCATGAGAATTATTGGTCAGTTGAGACTAATACTCATGAATATGGGTCATAGATTAATGACTTACACTACGCAGTTAATCCCAAAAATAATATCTAATAACTTGCACTGCGGAAGCCCCTATATACTTAGGCATTTTTTTGTTGATCATTATCTCTGCATTGTATTGTTGTATAGGACAGTTTTGGATATTATAGCTCTATGTTTTTTGAATCTTTAGTAATGTATTTCTCTAATCCCTTGGACTAACTTTAGTAATAGACTTAAGCATAATCGTTTCTATTCATTTTGTATTGCACCTGTGTCTAAAGATTGTACCTTCTATTTTACTCAAATAGAAAATAGGTTCTTTTTTTCTGGGAAAAAAATCAAGTTAAATTGTTCGCAAAAGGACCTCTCTTTCATAAACAAGTGAAATTAGCAGTGATGTTGCACTTGCCTCTTAAAAATGTTTAATATTTCAATGTAATAGTCATATGTAATAATAAGTGAAAATGAAGCACTTGAAACTTATAATAATGTATTACTTGTACATAGCCTAAAAACAAAAGAAAATTGATATTGGGTATACCATATCTTTTTGTGAGTTTCAAAATTACACTTGTTTAGGTTCATCTATTAGTATATTAAAAAAGGTCGCAAGATAAAATTTCAAATCCCATTGAGTTATGTATGATTAATAAAGTAAAAATAAATTTAGAAGAAGAAAATTTATTACTATTAATTTGGAAAAAGAAAAATCATGTTCCATGATTCAGATTGAACAATCTATTTTACATGGATTTATATGTTGTAGATACCACTTAGTACTACCGTTAATTTGGAAGAAGAAAAATGACATCCCTTGAATAAATCCAAACTAGATATAAACTTCAATTCTATATCTAAACCTCCTAATATACATGACAAATCAACACTATAATTATTTTCCAAAGTTATATCTTATAAATGTAAAAGATGAAAACTCAAACTTAATTTCAAAAAATGATTCTTTATATTACTGATTTATTATTTATAAATCATGTAACTTCAAGCAACAACAGTCTCATATCCAAGGCAACTTAATGCTGTCACATTTTACAGTTCAATAAGATCACAATTATGATCATCCTCCTATTTGAAATTCCATAATAAATGGGCATAAGATGAAAGAACATAGTTGCAAAAATCAAAACAGAACATAGTTGAAAAAATCAAAACAAAACATAGTTGAAAAAATCAAAAACCAAGTCAACATGAATATAATGTATGACTTGCAACCTCGCCATTATCTAATACTACTCAAGAGAAGACTTACACTTAAACACGTTTAGTATAGTAGAAGGGATCTGAAGTATCTAACAAATCATTGGGGACAACCTTCAATGTTAAACCAAAGTAAACCCAATTTGTTTCGTTATGTGTTTTTCATGTCCACTTTGACATAGAGTGACAATACCTCTGCATCTTTTGAACTTGTCAATATTTCCCTTCCATAGTATTCCTCTATTTTCACAATATCATGTTTCACCTAATCAACATAATATATAATAACCAAAAATACTTCAAATCCAATATGTCAAAACCCACTAAAAAGCCGATATAATACATTCATAAAAATACAATTTTATATCTAGTTTATAAACTCGAAAGTATAGAAACTATGCAAATTAATTACCTCACGGAGAAACTTGGCATAGTTGTTGAGAAGAAGTGAATTTCCAGGTGGTCACTAAAATTGACAAATAATCTCATCAAATGTGCTTTTTGTTTTTATTGTGCATCCAGAGAGGGGTAGGGTATGTATATCTCCATAGATTTTATCAATCAAATCGTTGGACAGAAGGGAGTCCCTTGTCCCACAAACAAGGAGATCTCATACACCAATTTGATGTGGCTTAGTCGTGACCTTAAAAATAGATTATTATTACTATTGACCTTTACTTGTAGTATATGTATAAATAGAAATATTTTCTTTCAGTAGCAAGGCTAAGTGGGAAATGAGAGTTAGCTATCGATTTAGTATTTGATGACTAGTGAAGGGAATTAGCGTTAGTTTGTTTATTGTTAGCTTAGATATGTAATTATAATAATTTTTGAAGTTATTTTGTTTAAAAAGTTATTGTTTCATAAATTAGTTAAACTAAACTAAATGCAAATTTTATTTTTAAAGATGGTTATTTAATTTTTTATATTAATATTTAGTTTGGTTACAAGAATTTGATATATTAATACTTCAAGATTTAAAAAGGTTTAATAAAATTTATATATTTTAAATTGATATATAATTAAAATGAGTTAAATTATGAAGAAAAAGTTGTAATTAAAATAGATCAAAATTATCAGATATTTATAAATGTTTATTTTAATTAAAGTATGTTAATTTAATATTTCAATGTAATAATGTATTAATTGAAAAATATTAATAATTTAAAATTATGTAGATACTTTTAAAGGTGAAGAATTAATTAGTAGAAAAAATACGTATATGAAGAGATTAAATTAGTCATTTAAAATGAAGAGTTTTAAAAGGTTGAGGATGATTAAAATAATATAAAAAAATTACATAAAATAAGAAATAACAAAGACAAAAAGTCAAATAAAAATGATAATAATATTATAAAACAAAATAAGGTAAATAAAAATGATAATAACATTATAAAATAAAATAATGTAAATAAAAATGATAATAACATTATAAAATAAAATAATGTAAATAAAAATGATAATAATATTATAAAATAAAATAATGTAATATAATTAGATAATGATGAAAAAAATGAGAAGATTCAAGAAGTAATAAAGGTGGTAAGCTAATATCATAATATAATAATGAAATTTGGAAATGATATCCATTGAATAAATTGAATACACCTAAAGAAATTGAATAAAAGAGAGAGGATGAAACCAAGAGAGTGAGGAAGTAAGAAAATTGAAAGGAGGTTAATAGAGAAAAGCAAGAACTGTAAAGATTGACTGAGTTTGTAGCCATCTTTATTATTAAAATTATTGGTATGTTTTTCTATTTCAGAAGCTTCTCGAATGAGCCCAGTGGAGTAGTAAGGGGCCTAGGCTAGAATTTTAGTTTGGTCAAAGCTAATGAGGTGCTTGGATTTAAGGGAGTGTCTAAAACAAGAGATTTGGTAAACTCCTAATCCCAACTTAGGATTAGATTTGTTTTTAACAGTTAGAAAGACCATTTTGAAATAGTTTAAAATTAACAACACATAGACATTATATATATATTTATTGATTACAATTATATTAAATTAACTAATAATGTGTTTATTATTCATGATATTTTATTAGTCTTTCTTGAAGCATGAATTATATGATTTACTTATTGGTCAAATCTTTTTGAATTTATAATAACTTTTAATAGAAAATTTGAATATTTATTAAGTTTGTGAATAATTGATGTATATTAAAAATTAAAAATTATTTATATTTTTGAAATTTGAATTATTTTATTAATTTCAAAATTATTTGTCAGAGAATCCACATTTGGTGTCATTTTGTCATCGACGTTTTGAATTCGAATCGGGATTCGTCATCAGGACTAATAGCCGACCTGGTTATCTTATTTATTGTCTTGCATATACACTATTAATGGATTAAAATCAACAAGTTCTCTAATTGATTATTAGTCCTAATGATGAATCCCGATTCAGATTCGAAACGTCAATGAAAAAATGATACCAACTATGAATTCTCCGGCAAATGATTTTGAAATTCCTCACCACAGAAATCTGAAAACAATGTTTTATTAATTATTATTTATTGAAAATAAAAAATGTTTTTTAATTTTCTTTTTTGAATAATTGTCCTTTTTCGTTCATTGAATTATTTTTAATTAAGAAGATTGATTTTTAGATTGATTGAATTCATTTTGCCTGTGGCGCCTATGTTAAATTAAACATTAAAGCTAAAACAAGTAGTCCCCTCCTCATAGTGTCAAGTAGTCCCCTTGATGTTTCCATGCACCGAACACCTAGCTTCAACTTCACACCACATGCTCATGTATTTGAACTGCCCTTAGTTACAATTGTTGTTTATTTGTGAGGGAAAAGAGAAACTGATACGCTCTCTAGCCCCTCGCTTCAACCTCATGCCACATGCTCCATGCATTCAACTTTCCTTTAAAATTCCCTTAGTTATACAGTGGTTGTTTGTGTGTGAAAATAAAAATCGATACCCTCTTCAACTCCAAGGTTCTGACCCTATGAATTCATCACTACTTAATAACCACCAATCTTTGCTGTTCCAAGACTAGACTCATTAACAACAAAATAAACAAGCCACATGTGGCAATGTCCCTACCAGATATTTGCATGAGCCTGCTCTGCTGGCAGGTTTATGCCACATGGGCTCACGATGCATGAGAAGGGACATGATGCAATCTAGGCACATGCAGGGATAGGGATGCAATCTAGGCACATGCATCCGTACATCTGTTTTTTCTCATCATCCTCCACCAAGCTCGAACATTACGGTTATTTCCAGGTTCATGTCCACCAGGCCACCACAATCAGTGCCCAACCTCATCAGAAATGCACGAGCTCTTATAAACCTGCTAAAGAAATCCACTAGCAGATTTTAACTAAAAATTGAATTTAGATCAAAAAAAAAAAATTCTCTGTACAGCTGGGCCATGGTAGTGCTTATTCGAAAGTGAGAACAGGGCACAGATATGGATGGGTATCGTTGGCAAGTAAAAAATTGAAAACATTCCTTCTCCATTTCCCAATTTCTCACCACTTCCCAATTTCTCACAACTGAAAGCGCTATTTCAAACTTCAAACTAGGGAATTCACGGTTCAAGACGATAGTTGTCTAGATGTGTGTTCCAAATGATCCGGAGAATTCATTTTCGACATGACATGAAGCTAAATAATAAAACTATTCAGGCTCGAAGAAAAGGGCTCTAAATCCCAACCCACCAGACAGTCCAGACTGGTCGGCATAAGGTCTCGGTGTTAAGGTAAGGCTTCCCCTAGAGCAGTAAGGTCTCGGTGTTAAGCTAAGATCCTTTCTGCTTGTTTGAGGGGAAGAGTGTGTTTTTTAGGGGAAGAAATATAGGAGTACTTGAGAATTACCTTTATTTTACTTACTTTATGTCTATATTTAATATAGATTTGTAAATTTATCAACTTTATTTTGCTTTGTCTGAGAATACTAATTTTTTATTATCTCACAATTGCCATGTACTCCATCATATTGCACACATGGACGTTCTAATTAGATCACCTTAGTATAAGTTTAAATCCTTCTGCATACGAGGATACATTTCATTTGTCATCCTTATGTGATGATGGTCAAGATCAAAATAATTTTCTGCCAACATATTTATACACCAATTGAATTTCTAAAATTTAATCCATAAAAGACACCAAAAATCCTATAGCTATTCGCCTAAGTTGCTCCATTTCATATTCAATTATTGTGTTAAAAAGATTTCAAGTAATTCATTGAATTGTCTCCCACGCTCCCACGTATTTTAAAAAATCATACTTGTCATGTGATCTGGTGTACCAACACTCCATAAAAATGAATTGTTATTCACAACACACCTTGTAAATAAAATGACTGTAGATTTCAGTTCTACGCAGAAGTTCTTAAGAAGAATTACATTCAGTAAATTGAATCCACTACAGATATCAATCATCTGTGTGGCGAGAATCCTCTTCTCTCGAAGTCGCTACAATAATATGCACAAACCCCATCACATCTGTCACAAACTAAATATGAATTTGCCTTAATATCGAGTTCATTCCCGGTTGTCTGAACCAATAAAGAACCAAACAAGGATATTTATAAAAGCCAAGTCAAGAAGAACTTGAATAGGATTGTAAATTACATCAAAGGCCAACATTAATGGAATATAAGAATGACCTGTGGCTAATTAGACGCGACTTAATTAACATTATAATCATAAAACAGACAGCAAGACTCACGTTCAATGGATTGCTAGCTGTAGGGCCAAGCATATCCAACACTCTGCAAGCAGCTTGTTGAAAGCGTTCTCATTCTTCATCAAGCTTAGATTTCCGTTCCATTGACGACTCTTTGCATTTATCGACATTTTCCAATATCTCCACAGAACCTGCATCGATTTCGTTGTAACGAAAATAACATGTACACAGACAAACTAGCACAGCTGCTAACTCGCAGTTGAGAATGTCTAAAGGTATTGGCTGAGAACGCGTGCCTCCAATATAAAACGTTTGTGGTAATTGGTCTGTGGTAATATGAAACGTTTGGCTGCATTAGGTTGATAAATGAAACGCTTGGGTATTAGACGGTAGATTCAGAAACAGAACGTGGGTATTTATTTAGATGCCACGGTTTAATCCTACTTAATCATTTAAACGTGGCAATTACATATCCTTACAGTAATTTTTTAATGTGATTAGGTAAATGTTAAAATGTAAACATGTTAACGGATGCCTTGATAAATGCAAGAAAGTTATGAATAATAAATCTGACCCATTGATTTTGGAGGACGACTAAGAATATGCCAACATCTTCAATGCATAGCCATCAAATTATGGTTTAAGGTTAAATAAGGTTAAAATATCATTAATTGTACCCATTGTCAATAGATATACGTCTTTAGACTTAATAAATAATCAAAAACTAAAATTATACATTTAATGGCCTCCATTTGTTACCCATTAAAAAATTTACACCAGCAGAATTAAATATTACAACATAATTAACACTGACAACAATTTTTCGGAAAGGGACTAGTTGATTAAGTTTTACAGTAAAATTTTCAAAAATATGGATGAACTTTACGAGCAACAACAAATTTTCCATCTTCGTTTGCATCTGACTGAGGATATCTGCAATTTAGACGACTTTGATTCATTATTTCTTCACATTCCCTACAAATATACAAGAAAATTTTGGGCTTATACAATACTTTTCTATAATTTTCTCTAGCTTATTGTCAACTAGTAATCCCCTAAAAAAAAGGCTTCATTATAGCAAGCAGGATATAAATATTGCAAATCCTTCATTATCTTTATTGTTTTAGACTATCAATTCGAAGAAATATGATCAAATACGGAGGAATTAATTAATTCCTTCACTATCTTTATTGTTTTTGTCCATCGATTCGAGGAAATATGCAAACACGGAGGAATTATTTAATTCTGTGAAGGTTTCATGTAATGAATTTTTTTATGACACTGAATCAAGGACAAACTCTAAGTGTTTGAAAAAACTAAAAAAATAATTGCATCTTAAAATCAGTAGATAAATATTTCAAAGAATTCAAAACAAATCTGCGCTGTTATTATTAACAAACGACTAAAATAACGCACCACGCACTTGCTCCCATAGTTAATGGTGTGACAGTATCCTGCTGCCACCCTCTTGGCTCCAGGACCCGATACCGATACCAACATCACGCAATAAAACTATAGCTTAAAACCTTGTTTTAGCGTCTCGGGAATTGTACAGGGACATAATGCAAATCGGCCAAAACATTATGTCCCTGTTATGGAAGGGACATAACACATTAAAATCAATAGTGTTGAACCTTTCATGGATCATGGGCACTCGTTTGATTCTTTCTCTTCCCTTGAAAGTCGAGCAATATCATTATTTTAATGGTATGGATTTTGGGGGTTTATGAATATTATTTTAATTGTATGGATTTTTGGAGTTTATAAATATTAAATTTGAAATTTTAGGCATTTTAATTTCAATGCATTTTACTATGGAAAAAACTAACCACACTATGAGCAATTAATTAGACCTTATAGTTATAATGCATATTTTCTCTAAAATTAAGAATTCATATCTCCCCTTTGAACATAATGATAGCATAGAAGACTTGGGATATGGAGATTGGTCCTAAGTAGAACTAAATCATCTTGGAAGTAGAATTAGAGCCATCCTATATCTAAAATTTAAAATATATGCATGCCCTTTGGTGTGGATGTTGCCACAGAGGATAAGCATAATATTCTTGATATCTCCCTATAATTATGCTGAAAGGTGTATACTTATTGGAGATGGGCACAATTAATGATCTTTTAATCTTAAATTCTAATCTCATGGTTATGTATTGAAGATGCTGGCATATTCTTAGTCGTCCTCCAAAATCAATGGGTCAGATTTATTGTTGATAACTTCTTTGCATTTATAAATGCATCCGTTAACCTGTTTACTTTTTAACATTTAGCTAATCATACTAAGAAATTACTGTAACATCATATGATTGCCACGTTT
>SNQJ01S0062275.1:50422-76116 GCA_010110895.2 Picea sitchensis
GACTATCATGATATTTTGTAATGAATGTGGACATCTATGATTTTTTTTAGGAAATTTGAATTTAAGAAGAAAAAGTTATGTTGACTCCATGAGTGTTAAGGATGCATGACAGTGGGCACAATCCCCAAGGTATGTCTCTCTAGACAACACTGTTGCTAGCCTAAATTAATGTAGTACACATTGAATGCGGTGACCCTGAGGTTCATCATTCTCTTCATATGCTTCTTTCTCCTCCTAGGAGGTTCGAACCTCCTAACCTAACCTAGGCTACCCCTACATACCTTGGTCTACCCTAAACCTAACCTACATCCTAAGCCTAGCAATCCTAGACTCTTAGTGGACTAACGCAAGACATCTAGACCTAATCTCTATAGCTCCCTAAAGCTACTAACTTGGCACTAAATTTAGGACTGACATAACTATTACAAAGACAGTCCCACCATTTTAATGCTAGATATAGATTCACTCTGACATAGTCCCCCATTCTTGGAATTTTTGGGGCGATTAATATATCATATGATTTATTGCAATGTCTAGAACAACATACCATTGTAACTATGTTTGGTTGTCTCCAAAATTAATTTGTATTTTTCATGTAGGGCATTAACTGACTAAAGCCAATAACTTGGATCATGTTCCTTATAACTAGATTTAGATACTAAGTTCCATATAAGTATACCTTGAAATTGTTGTTGTCACCATGTTTGTGTGGGTTTGTTCTTTTGGTCACTTGTTTATTAAGTATTTCCTTGAGCTAATGATATAGTTGAACCTGTGACAAGCACACAATTGTAATTATGTTCCCTGTAGTTAAGTGCAACTTATAATCATTTATCATAAATGAGGAAATGATCTTTTTCTTAAATTTGGATTTGAGTCCTAGTTGATACCATAATTTAGATTTATGTGTTGTGTGGTGATTAATTGTAGCAATGGGAAGAACTTCTTATCATTCAATTGAGTTCAATAATGAGGTGTGTATTGGGAAGAAATTCCTCAGGAATATCTACCATTTGACTATCCTAAGCTATTTTTTCAGCCCCAACCTACCTAACGTTGACCTATTTCCATACTAGCTCAGCCTAGGATATCTCCCCTTTCATTCCTAGGCCATTATCTCCCTAACACAAGGCCATTAACCCTATCTCCTAAACATTTATACACCCCACAGATACCTACAAAAACCCTTACAGTTGGTTTTCCTAAATTATTAATTTAAGACCCTATTCCACTTTGACACACCCCTAAAAACAAACTCGCATACCTCATAGTCACTCTACCTAAACCACCTCCCAAACTCTCCACCCAAAATCATAGTAAAACCTTCAATTATGATTGTGTGAACATAGTCATTCCCAGCCACATTTAATTTGTTTTTGACAAAGATAATTCATGGGGAACATAACCTACAATGTGCATACATAAGAAACCTTGAAAATCTCAACTTGTGTGCATTTGGAGGGGTTACATATCATTTGCATTTGCATATTTAGGACAAGTAGGACTGATACATATTGAATTGAAGTCAAATAGACAGTCCCAAATTCTAATATGTAATGAACTGAGAAGGATACTATTGGATTATTGGATTGACACATATGAAACGTTTTGTGGCTTTGAGATATTGATGTCTTGAAATTAGTTTGATCAAAGTCATAGATACTTCAAAGAAAATTATTGTGCTCTATTAGGAAATTGTGTATATCATTAAAATTTAGTCATTGATTGATCTTAATAATTTGAATACTTGCATTATTCTTGAGATTGAAAGCATCATCCTATAGGCATTGTATACAAACACAAACACATGTGACATTTTCACACTTAAGTGAATATCTTGTTGCCGCATACATTTCCTTGAATCATTCATTGAATATATTTTAGATGAGTTTACATGAAAGAGTTATCATTGGATTATCTGAATGCTTAGATAGACCTCGGGATATCATATCCTAAGGTCATCTCATCATAATTGGATATCTTGTACTTGACTCCATAACCCCTCTGAGACATTGGCCTTATATTGATACTTGATTACATTGCCATATTGATTTCACGAGCCAATAGTGTGCTTGTCTCTAGGACATTACATGAATAGCTTTTTCACTATCTACTACCTGAGTATTATCTTCAGGATATTTACTGATATTGATCATTTAATTATAGGGAAATAGACTCATTGAACAACTGATAGTTATATTCTTGAGTCTTGATGCCCAATATTTTGACTATAAAATTTTGAAACTGGCATGGGTATTGGAAACACTACTGCTATTTTTTTTTAAATGGAATAATTTCACTTTGAGCTTCTCAAAACTTGAATTGTTTCTTTGTTTGCGGCTGGAATATACAGATTTTTATTAATATGCTTTGGAGTACATTATTGGTATGCATGAATCTAATTAATTAGTCCATGTTATTTATAAAGTTTGAAGTTGTCAGTTTAAGTTTCTATGTGGTGATTGTTATCATAGTTTAGTATTTGTTATGTTGCAAGTATATTGTTCATTGCATTAGCTATGCAATGGTAGCTTTAGTATTGTTAGTGGAAATTGTTACTCACAATTTGTTTGTTTTGGTTCTATCAACTGTAAGGAGAGATTCTTTGGAGAACATTGTGATTTGTGGCTCAATGCATTTCTCTTCAATTTCCTTTTTCCTAAAACTAGTTCCTTTTATTTACCTCTACAACTTCATTCTTGCCAGTGCTTTCCCATAAAAATGGATGGTTTTTAGACCCCATTATCCCAATGGTTTTGTATTGGTAAGTATTTTCCATTTTCAAATGGAATGCCTTTGTCGTTTGAGCCTTTCTAAATAAAACTAAACAACCTTTTCTGTTTTTATCCAAAATCCCTTTAGGTATATACACAAGAATGTCAATAGACAAGAGTAGCTTCAACCTATGATTTTATTAAGTTTAATATCCCTCCCCTTGATAGCCATTGAGTACACCAACCTGATTTTGTTTTATCCTATTTTTCATGCATCCACATACAATCCCTGAAATGATAGGAGTTTCCATTTAGTACAAATCCTAGGTGTGTGCAACCCTTGCTTAAATAAACCTCATTTGGAAGAGACTATTTTATTCTTCTACTTGATATTTCACTATTGCAACTGAATTAGATATAGGGCTTGATCAAATATAGTTCCATTCCAGTGGCTCTACAATAAAGATTAAAAAAATTCTTCAAAGATTCTGCCTCCCTAAGTGAACCAACACTAAAGAGGTGGATATTGTCGACATAAAGGATATGGATTAAGGACAAGCAATATGTTAATTAAAACAACAAAGGATGAGAAGGGTAGGCACCCTTCAATCTAGTTCTTGAATGAACAGTTAAAGCTTATGTAATTCAATATAAGCCTTAAATAAAACCATCTTACTCTTCCATAAGAATTTTGGATTACCAATCTTAATTAAAATTGTCTTTTTTATGTCAATACAATGCAGGACTTCTTTTTGCTGACATCATGAGGTTTTCTTTCCTCTAGAAATTCAAATTTCTCCACTAATATAGTTCTAGATAAAATAATTTTAAGTCTTGGTGTTATTATTTCAATTGGAAATAAGCATGTAAATGGACATAGTGAGATTGAGAGTCGATGAATTATTAGTGCTATAAAGGTTTCACTCATTACTCTTCACAACTATCCATATGTCATGGATTCCACGACCACTACTAATAAATCACCTTATAAAGAATTCACCAAGTTTTATAATTTCATCTATGTTGTCCCCTTCTAAAGCTTAAAATAGGTTACTGAAAGAACTAATCTCATATCTGCAAGTTCACATAGCTTTGAGGTTATTTCTTCCATTTGGCTTGGAATTTTTTCCAAATTATGTTATGTATTGTTTCCCTTGGACGATTTTGAAAGGAAATGTGTGTTTAAATACCTCTATAGATAGTCGTCTTTGCTCTTGCTCTTCTCTTAAACACGATTACAAAAGTAATTATGCTTCTATGTAGCTTATTGATGCAGTATTCATGTGGGGTGGAATATGTTTTTTTAACGTGATGCAGCTCTGTGACTAACATGATCATCAGCTTGTATTTCCATTTGGTAGTATGTAGTTTGGTGGCTCATGTGACTGTTTGTCCTTCATTTAGGCCTTTTTAGATTTAGGTTTAGTGGGTCTAGCGACCCCAATATTAAGTAGTTATCTGGACTCGCATTAGTTTATTGACTAATTTTCGGGGTTTTCTTGGTGGCTCTTTGCGTGAATATTCATTAGACCAACTAACATTCATCGCTAGCCGACTAATTATGGTCGCTAGAGTGACCAATGTTATGTTTTCCTTAGAGATGCTAGCAAGGCTTGTGACTAAAGTTGGTCACTAGACCGACTAATATTGGTTGATGGACCAACGAATGGTAAATTTTACCTATTGTGAATAGGCTTCTTTTCACAGTCGCTAGGCAAATGAAAAAAACATATATCTTGAGTCGCAACAACAACCTATTCTACTTGAAACTTGAGTCGCAAAAAAAGTTCAAATTTAGTAGTGAATGAATTCATTTGTATCATCCATTCTAACCTAGGGAGATTTCAAGTCCATGTTCTCCATTTTCTCAATTATGGGGGTGACTGGGAGTTGTGTGGATGCCAACTGAGAATAGAAGACTTAGGCCTTATTAGCCACATTGTTGGCCAACTCATAAATTGTTTGTTTCTATACTTGTGTGGCTATGATTTCTTTGGTCTTTCTCGCGATGGATATCATCATAGCTTGCCACTCACCTAGAGTTAAGGAAAGAAAATTGGTGTTTTTCTAGGAGACCTAGGATTTAGCCATGCAAACCCTATCATCAATAGAGATGAGTTCTAGTGGATTTTGCAATTGATTCCATAGAGTAAATTATATTCGACCAACCCTGAAAAATCATTAATTCTAGTCTGACCGATGTGGATGGATTCCTCGGCCATCACAATCTTCTTCTACAGCTCCAGATCCTCTAGTGTCAATTGCTGGAGATGAGTACTATTTCATGTTGTTGTGTGTCTCTAAGGGAGTGATCTTAGACTACAAATAATAACCCATGAGTTGGAATGGAGCAATACTAATTTCTGTGAGGGAAGGATTCAATTTTAGTATGGCTTGATGATCTGTTAGAAAATTTATTAGACCGCTAATAACTCAGGGAGAAATACTACCCGCCTCAGGGACCATCGAGACATAAATTCTTATGTCATCCCGTCACACCCCTAGTCGTCAGTTGGTGTGGAAATACCATTTTACCTCATGGGAACTACGAGCTTTACCTTTTCTTCAGTCCACATCAGCCTTGATTTTGTCCTTTCATATTCATGCGTCTCTGTGTCAAATGTGCAAAATCACTGATGGGATTTTCCCACATTACTGTGGGTTATGTCAAATGCAAACTCCTTGAATGTATGTTGTATATGGGGTGTGTGCTAAGAGAAGTGTCTATGCCACCTTATTTTTAATGTGTTGGCGATACATGCATGAGGTCTTATTCTTTGGGGGTGCCTGCACATTATCCTTGTGCACCCTTTCATTATTTCTCCAAGTCTTTATCGCTTGCATCAACCCCTAGCAGGTCATGATGCTTCTTCATGCAGATCCATTATCTCAGTCTTTGTCGTGGAGGATCTGTAATAGTTTCAACCTGGCCTAGGCTCACCTACTAACCTCCCACTCTATCCTTAAGTCTACATGGCTTGTTTTTTTGCTTGATAGGGGTGGAGGGCCATATGGAGGGATTTTCTTGGCCGGTAGAGCATGTTGGAGTTGATGGGATATGTTCTTCCACACCCTACCACTGTTGGCTGCAACTCCTCTACTTAAGAACATAATGTATCCAGAAAGTTTCTACCCTCGGCGATATTTCCCCATGAGTCTTCCTTCCCCATTCTTGGAGGTGCTCGATGCACTTCCCACCATTGCATGGGTATACCTATTAACATTGTATCAAGGGATGTGTCATAGGAGTGGATAAAGAATTATGTTGCATCATAAACAGTAGAAATTATACCCGGGTATTTCCATGTCAAGCGATGGGCTCAAAGTCATCTTCGTGCACACCGGTGGTAATTCATGAACATCTAGTGAGACTTCAGCCTAGCTTATTTTTCCACTTTTCAATGGAATCCTTCAAATCAATGTGAGTTTCACGCTACTTGAACAAGCTCGGTCCATATGGGATTAGCCGATCTCTTCACCGTGCATTGATGAATAAATTTTAATCATGCATTTTATATACATCCTCTCCGCGGACTCAACGTATCTATCACCTTCACGTTTGGATCACAATGGTGAAATCCGCGTGCAAGGTGTTAAACTTAAACGACATATATCTCTTCTTCAGATTCAACATGGTATTATTGCTGAATTCCCAATCAATCCCAAGCAAGGCAGGGTAGGGATATGAGTCATACATGATCTCAATCACCTCAAAATATTAGCAATATTCACCTTTGATTTCAATTTGACATTTTGCTCCGGTTAATACCTGTTAATGGATTCAATATTTATTTTCTAGCTAAATTTGAATGGGGGACTACACCAATTTTGGATTACCCATAAACTCTCGAGGATTTCTTCCAACAAGATGTTCATGGAATTCTATATCAATATATTGTCCACATCATATCTTGCCAAGTTCAGTAATTGTGTTGAGACTCCTGTTTTACATGATTCTATTTGAATTGGCACGCCATTTCTAGTAGGGGGGATGATATGGCTATAGATATCCTTCCTCTCCCATTTTGGCTTGTTAACGTATTATGGAAATTTCTCACAAAATTAGGATCATTTAGCAGCTTCAAACAACATCACGAGAAGTTACTGCTTTATCTTTGGTTTGTTAGCACAACTCATGTAGGTACTGTGCTTCTTATCGCACCGTGCACTTCAACTCTTTGTGCATGTGCTCCTCTATTTCCCTCTATTGATCTTGTCATAATTCTTTTTGCCTGCGAAATTCTTCCAACAACCTAGACATCACGCTTTGTATCTCCTCGTGCAAATGATATTCCTCTAAAGATCTCCATGTAGTGCATTGTAATTCTTCACAGGCTTAGACCTCTTCAATCAATCTCTATGGTTTGGAACAGGGGTAGATCCAGCGTTCACTTGGTAACATGCAGCACCAACAAAGCAGAATAATCAACCCTTTCGACAACACCTACGAAACAAGTCTCACCCAGAGTGAAGTAGAGGAGATTCCCCGGAGGATCGCAATTAATGCAGCCAACGGGATGGGACCGCGATTACGGTAGGAAGCAACCCATAATATTCTTTTAGCGGCTGCGAGTGAACGCATTGCATTAGTTTATTAACCTCATTCACACTGCAGAGTGTAATCAAAGATAGATAAGCATAGTAAAAATAAGTGATTATGCACCCTAAGAATTTATCACTATGAGTTAAGTCTATCATTCATTTACCCTTTAACATAAGTAAAATTGCCAAGAAATAAAATATATATTCGTGAAACGCCTACAGCAAATGGAATAACATAAACTACAAAATCAAACCATGAGACACCAAATCACATGGTTCACCCTAGGGTGGGGCTAAGTCCACAAACCACTTCACCTCTTTATTATTAGCCAAAATCTTACATTCAATCACTCCACTGCACTAAGACATGGGTTGAAATTCACACAAGATGGGAGATGCATTGCACTAAAATTAGACCTCTTCCTTACCTTCTAAAAATACAGGTCAAATGCCACCGAGCAAAATCTCTTATCGCTGACACTTGGCACGATCCACCTTTGGAGATAGCCTACAAAATCATAATTGATCAAAAGAAATCCCTCAGCCCTTTTCCTTCTCACACATTTCTTCTACCACAATGCATTCCTCTTTGTTACATATACAAAATCTTACAATAGGCCTAAACGTGGGAAAACCCATGGGCCAACATCCACATACCAGTTACATAATCCCTAGTGGACACCCTTCTTTGGGTCCTCACAACCCTCAAAATAGGTGAGACCAGCCAGAATCTCAACTTTGCTGGAGTGCTTCAACCAAGCCAGTCCAAGTGGCCGTGACCAAAGTTTCCCCAAAGGCTTGGTTGAGTTAATGGGCCCCCAACACTCACTTGTGACTCATCATCCTTGGGTCTAGAAAATGTTTCCTCAAAATCCTCTAGCTTAACTGGTTGCCTCTCTGGGCCTCTGCTCAACGAGCTCTTGACCTCTTCTGTAATGGCCTTAGAATTTGTTCTCTGCTGGCTTCACTTGATCTACTTTGGCAGACCCGGCTGCCGATTTCTTCAAACACCTTGCAAGATTTGTCCTGCACAGGGTTGTAGCTTTTGTGTTACTTCCATCACCTTACCCTAGAGATCAGTGATATTTTGTTGTACTGTGCACTGCTCCCGAGATCTCTTCATTCTTTCTCCCTCTTGTGACGGCTTTATGCACTTTTGTGAAAATGTTTGTTGTTGTGCCTCCTGTAACATAGCCTCTATCTTCTTTAACTCTATATCCTCGATGAGGCATTCATACATCTAGGCACTTCTATCACTCAACTGTTTACATCTTTGAGGGTGAGGTTATACTATGCGTGTTTTTGACTTTCTCCTCATGCACTCTGCGGGGTGCTTACTATTGAAATACCTATCTAGCTAAAGCGCCGCCTGGTCTTTGCGAGCTTCACTACTTGATCTTCTACAAGCTCAAGCTCCTCCTATACCAAGCCTGTCACATAGAGACATGATTTTCTTACTACTTATTTGACCACGACCTGCTCTGGCAGGATGCTATTTTCTTTCGCTTGGTTGGGCTTCATTAACTTTCTTTTCCTCTTGAAGCTTCACCTAAAGCTCTGCTTTCTCTCTTTCATAGGAAGATACACTATCATACGCTACTAAATGGCGTACTTCACGGGACCCCGTCTTTATCCTTGTAAGGATTTTGTATCCTTCTCCTTCTCTTCTGAGTCTATACGGAACCAAGCTTCAGCGCATCAACAAACCTTCTTAGCTGGGCTTCTCTTTCAGCTGTCATTTCTCTCTGTTCCCTTCTTTATTCCTTCAAACTTGCCTCCAATACTTCGACCTGTCCTGGAAGTATTCCTTTAAGGTTAACCTCGGCATCGTTGGGGGAGGGCTAGACTGTAGTGTTGCGAGGGTGGGAAACTTGATGCTATAATGGGGGAGGGTGATCCAAATCCGGACTACCACAGCGGGGGATTGGTTCATCCTCCAAGTCTGCGGTTTGTGATGAGGAAGGCATAGAAGGCACAGTAAGCACTGTGTGGACCAAATGAACATCTTGTTGCACTTCCTTCAAATATGTTCATACAACTCCACCTGTTTCTCTTCATATCTATGCAACATGTCTTCAGATGCATCCTCCATAGCTCCACGGTGTCATCGCATAATGAGAGTGGCTCCCAACGTGGCACCATTCTTCCTTTCTAAAGGTTTATTTGGATTAACTTTCCTCTTTTGTGGTGTCAATGTCCCAGCAGGAGATCAGTCCCCTTGATCTTGTTCTCTTCATCTCCTCCTCCTCATTATCCTTCTTCTTTGTCTTATCCTCCTCCTAGCGAGCTAGACCCAAGATCTCCAGAGGTTTTCTCTTCTGCCACCATCCTCATGTCATGGACTTCTTTGCTTTTCCCGTTCCTCACTTCTTCATCCCAGCGGGCTTTCCAACATGTTCAGAATCGCGTAACCGACCGAGTTCCTATATTATGTCGATTAATAATATAACTTTGCATTGGCGACAAGTACAAGAAAATATTTTGGCCAATCCTTTATAATCTGTTCCATATCTGCATCTGTAAGCTTATATTATGACTACAATCTTTCTTGGTGTTCATCTCTTCACGTGGTGTTGATGTAAATGATGAGGGCTCGGCCTGTCACCATTATGGAGTGACGATATAAGTCACGATGGTTATCTGATGCTTCAATGGATACTTTTAGTTGTTGATAATATCTATGAAATATGACATTATACTTGCCATTTCTTTGACATGTCATTGGTATACCATAGGGTGGGCAGGTGGCAGGGGCTCCGTGAGTTCAATCTCTATGAGAAGTATCTCCTTGGGGCATCTTCCAAGCCGCCAAATGATGCAATCGGGATGATCAATAATTGTAGTGAAACTCATCCTAATCTTGGGCTTAACGACAATATTTTCCTAACTTCGTTGATGAAGGTAGCTCACCAGTTCATTTTAGGTCCCTCCACACTTTCCTGCGAGGTCCACCACAAACCAGGTGTTTGTTTGGGGTGGTTCTTCCTCACTATCTTTCCACCTAAGAGTTGAAAAGAAAGGCGCACTTTGTGTCATCCTGTATGGAGGCTACCTTGTAACCTAGCTTCCCCTTTTCTACCTCTCCATGAGCTTCTTTGATACATTGTGCTAACGAACCATCAAGGTATTCCCTAGGTAGAAGCTGTTGGAATTTGGGGCCCTTCAAACTTAAACCTATGATCCAATATATCAGCATCGGATCCACAGTAGTTCTTTTGTCAAGCCATATATATCCTCCATGATATCATGACAAAATGAGTTTAACACATGCATTAAACTCTAGTGGTGGCCAAAATGCGAAATCTTCATTACATTTAATATGGTTGATTATGTCAACCCCTTGATCCATGGCTACGAGATGAGGTGAGGTTTCTTTATGGTTTTCCTTGTTAAGTAGCGGAAGGGAGATAAGCGTGAATTGTAGTTCTTGATCTCTAAGTTGAAGTCAATGCGCTTAAATGGTGTGATCTTCCTAATTGACTCCTACTATCACGAGGTGCCAGATATGCGTAATGAACACAGAGTACTCAAAATCACGAGGAATACCGTCACAGTTAATAGCATCGTCTAGAGGCATAATATAATTTGGCAGGATCGATGGTATGCCATGCGTGTATATCATTCTGGGTGCTTTGTTCTTTGTTTAGTTCTGAGGTTGATCGGGTGGAATGGCGATCGGTCGAAAGGGAATCCCTGCACTCCCTTGGATTTAAATTAAACGAATACCTTGAGATCTGAGTTTTATGCGCATGATTTCCTAAGAACTGCCGACAAACTTCTCAAAGATCATTGGATTAAACGACATTGATTTTTAACTTGGACAGCGGATGAACAAATGAGCGGTCTACTTCGGATAACGTAGCTTAGTTTGACACTTGGATAGTTCTTGGCAGCTGATCCTGGGATCAAAATTGGTCCTAACATCGCGATCTATGGACAATAAACAAGAGCGGCGATAGCATCAATTCCTTGATTGAGAACTCGAGTTAAATGCTTCCATTAATGTCAAATCTAGTTGTTATGGTGAAGTCTCAACATCCAAAAGAAGTCTATAAACCCATAAAAGTGTTTCCTAACCGTTCTGGAGAATCATTCAAACGTTTGGGGCGCCTCCAACGGTCATATAGCTTCTAGCATAAAGTGAAGTCCAAATCTACATGCGGACTTCGTTGTTCAGCCGAGGTTCAAATCCGTGAACGCTGCCTCCTGCGAGTTTGGTCTGCAGTCTTCATGGTTTTTCCCTTACCTTGATTTCCAACTTATCCTTCTTTTTATTGAGATTCCTTGCCTTCTTTCTAGTTATCTAAGTCTCTCTATTTGTTTCTAGAATCCTCTTTCCATTTTATTCTTATATTCCCAGAGCATAGTGGCTTCGCATTGTTGAGGTACCCTCAAAGGTTAGAAGTTAATATCCTTTTCTTAACTTCGAGTGGGAACGCTATCTCAGATAGATAGGTCCTTCGTTCCTTCTTGCATTCTTTCAACCTTGATAGGTAATTCTTTCTCTTTATGTCCCTCCCGTGTTGTTACTTTTCTCTGTTGATTTGACTTATCATCTCATTCTTCTCTTAGTTGGTCCTATTTTTCTAGCTATAAAATCCCTTAATTCTTTCTTTGCTGTTTTTAGATTCTTCCTCCTCTTTTAACCGATATGATCCTTCTCAATCCATCCGTACCCTAACAAAAGTGGAAAAAGAGGCGTTGTCCTTAAAAACCTAATGACTTCAAATTCTTCTTCATTCGATGTTCCATGAACAATAATATGTACAATAGTTACTCTTCCACAAAAAATTATCATCTTACCCTTAAACAAACATATCCTTCCTAAAGATTACCTGATGAGCTTTCAAACTTAGTTTCTTACGTCATAATATTCACTTGTGTTTCTTCATCCAAGACTATACAATCTGTCTTCGAAGTCTTTTACTCTTGCACTTATGCGTTGTTTTTTACCTTTTCAGGATTTCTGGAAAACTAACATCTTTATGAACATCCATCGTTTCTTCCAATTGTAATAACCTATTCTAAACTTCCTCTGATGGCCTCTTTATGACTTTCTAACTTACCCTTAGTCTCTTGACTCTTTCATAATTTTCTTGTCTTATATCCCTCCCTTCAAATTTAGCAATAACCCTTGGATAGTCCTCAACCGCGATAACAACCTTACAAAAGCGAAAACAGGGCCTACCTCTGTCGGGGAATTCCTTAGCAAGATGTCTCGACCTTCTACAATTGCAACACAAAGTCAACCCTCTTTTCTCTTAAATGTTCCACTAATCTTTTATGTCTTGTGCACTTCCCTAGGATTATAGTGTTGGACTGCAATCTTGCAAAAAGAAATTCTTTCTAAGTTCCTGCGGCTGCTGTCAGGTCAAAATTCTTTCTTTTCATAAGAATAACATATCTTTCTTCATTTCCCTTAAATTTTCAAATCAACTCTTTTCTTTCAACTGTGCCCTAGCCAACCCGGACTAGACGAATTTCTATCAAACATACTTAAATTCACGCTTTCAAAAAAAAAATTCACCGTCTTTCTCTTACGAAATCACAAAGCTTGCCTCTTTTAGATTCTTACCTCTTTTCTTGAACAACTTACTTTCTGTTTTACAAAGCCCATGATTCAAGTAGAGTCGCGTGCCTTCAACAACATATCTACGCCTGATTTTTCTTTTCACTGCTTCAACTCCCGGCAATCACAGTTTTAGGTCCGGAAGCAGAACCATTTGTTGGCACAAGTGGAAGACCCAGGGTTCAGCAGCAACAACATACCAAAAGCGACTATCAACCCTTTTAGCAACACTTGCAAACAGATGAAGTCTCACTGAAGAGGTGCAAGTAGGGGGTTACGGAGGATTTTGTGTGCAGCGAAACTATGACATGATTGTGATAGCGACACTTCACGAATATTATATTGCTGGCTTAGGAAGTGACTTGCATTAGTTTATTAACCTCATTGACATTGTAGAGCATAATCAAAGACAAATAAGCATAGTAACAACAAGTGATTATGCACCCTAAGCACTTAGAACTTAGCACTTTGAGTTAAGTCTAGCATTCATTTACCCTTTAACGCATAAGTAAAGTACTTAGAAACAAAATATATATTCATCAAAGCACTAATAAAATGCATAAAATAAATGGCACTGCACAAAGAAAACCATGAGACACCCGATATAAGTGGTTCACCCGAGGGTGGGGCTACATCCACAAAACACTTCACCTCTTTATTATCTGCCAAAATGACCACTGTCAGTCACTCCACGTGCACTAAATGCGAGTCAAACTTAGCCTGAACCGGGAGAGCTACACATAAGCACTAAGATCCTCCTTCCTTACCTTCCAAAAAATAGGTCAATGCATAGAGCCAAAATATCTTATCATGACACTTAGCACCTACTCAACACTGAGACTCACAAGCACTTAGCACATTCTACAAAATCATAGTCAAGCACAAATCCTCGACCACATACATTCCTTCTCACACATAGCTACTTCTTCTACAATACATTCCTCTTTTATTTATACTTTAAAATATTACAATAAGGCCTAAACATGGGAAAAACCATTGGGCCGACATCCCATAAACCCATTGCAAAACCATAGGGCTTATGGGTCCACATAACCCTCAAAATAGGTGAGATCCATGATATTAGCTCCACATGGGCACTCCTAATTCTAGCGTGTGGGGTAAAGATGAGCCAAAAGCCGGTGAAAGGATTTCCTCAAAGCTTGGTGGCCAACACTATATGACATTTCACCTCTTCACATATCTGAGCCTCTTCTATCAAACTTTGCATCACACGCTACATCTCCTCATGTGCTCCTTCTTCCTCTAGGTCCCTCTATGCATTGTGCAAAAACTACTTTTGTTGTACAACATCAAACTTATGAGGAGCTTGTGTTTCCTTTCTTATCTTCCCCTCTGGTTTTTGACTTGAGATTTCACCATGCTCAAATTCTATTCCCATCTTTGCTCTACCTCAAGTTATTACCCACAAGTCAACTTCTTATCCTTCTTTTGATTCTCGGCGCAACTCTGTAGTCACCATGTTGCAATGTTCTTTCTTCTCTTCCCAACTTTTCAACAAGTTGAAAAGAATCCTCCATGACATGCTTCGATACTATATTGGTACCACAAAGGCGTTGCGGTTAGTGAAAAATATTTATAGATGGCCTATCTTACCATAGTTAAAAAAAGTGAGTGGTCTTCCTCCATATCCATGTACTCAACCTCATCCATATCCACCCCTTGGACCTACCTAGTATCCACCTCTCTTAGTTCCTCCATTGAATTCGCAACTTTCTTCTCTTTTCTTGAACCCTAAAGACATGGTGGGTGTTGTATTGCATCAACGAAGTGATCAATTTTTCACATCATTCCTGGTTCTGGTCTAAAATGGAAGAATATGGTGGTCTTGGGATATTTCTCCTAATGGTATTACTAAAAAGAAGGGGTGGGATGTCCTAACTAATTTACCAAACACACCATTTGTATGGACCGGTCGAGAAATGGATTTATTTTGCGGATTATTTCCTAATATAGGACATTTGTCCTACTTGTTGACAACCGATGAAATATAATTACCACCGCTACATGCTTTCGTGCACCACCGCTGTCTTCGCATTTCTTGCGGTTTCATTTTTCATATTTGCAAACTAGGATTGCACCTACACCAATCATGGTGATGTTTCTCAACCTCCTGGCGTAGCCTCCAAGTGTATCAAAATATCCACTGCCTCTATCTTAGTACTCACCTTTTGTTGGGTGAGCATAACTCAGATATGGGGAAGAAGCCCCCCAATGAACCATTTTTTTGTGCTAGATGTCCTTGATTTGGAATGTTATCTTATCTAACAAGATCTTGAATCCTTGGTCATACTCCCATAGGGTCTCTCCCAATTGTTTCTTGATCTCCTTAATATTCATAATTCATTGATATTTTGAGTTAGGCATATGGAACTCCTTAAGAATATCTCTATTAATTTATGTTAGGAACCTCATCAGTCCTACTTGCGCATTTTCCTTGTACTTAATGTCCCATGTCAGGTCTCTATCCCTGAAAGTGTGGTCTTAAGTTGTGCAATGACCCCGATGCTTTGTATGTGATCCTCTTAACATACCATATAACTTCACACATAAACCAATTTTGTTGTGCATCATGTTATCCTGGTTGTCAAGAGTTGTGTGTGTGTTTTGTCGTATACTCAGGCTTGTATCCTTGCTCTGTATCCCTCTCTTTTTATAGGCGGAGTCCTAGGACTCCCTTCAACTATTAATTTTTTTTTTTCCCCCTTTTTGTTGAAGGACTTGGTTTCCCTTCAGGTCTTACCTGAAAAAAGTCTAGAGCCGAATTTTTTTTGGTTTTGTTTTCTAAATATAACGCATCTCCTTTTGTTTAATCATTCATCCCTTTATTTTCCAGAATTCCCATCTAGTCATCAAAGACTTTGTTTACACAGGCTGCAGCCACAGGCTCAAGGCCTAATACTCAGAGTGGTCCGTTCTGGACCCGAATCAAGAAAAAAGGCAAGTTCAACTTTCAACGGTGGGAATTCCATGTGGAGTTCAGATTAGCGGCTCATGCGTAAAATCTTACTGCATGAAGTAGTGCGGAGAAAAATCCTCGAGAGCATGATGCGTTGATTTTAAGAGGGACATGTTGTAGCTGATCAAGTGTTGGGGAAATGAGCAGGAGTTTTTCAAGTGAAGTCGCCAAAACTCCCAAAGGCCAAAGCTTCCGGACTCCCAAAGTGAGGAATTATGGACCATTGATCTAGAAATCAACAGAAGCCGTTGATCTTGGCGGCAGTACCTCCGGAAGCTCTGAAGAGCCAAAGTCCTGAAATCAAATCTGAGCCATCAAAAGTTGGGGACACGTGGGGCATATCCCTCACTTCAAAATTGACGGCTACGGAATATTGTGGCGGAGTCAAGCATTCAAAGAGCCGGGCTTCGAAGTTTGAAGTGTCGAGCTGAAGTGGATCGGACCGATGATCTATGGAGACCACGCGTCATCAAATCAGGCATTTAGGGGATTTTTACTTTGGAGGTTTGCGTGAGTTGTGCATCGAAAATTAACTGAAGCGATGAAGAAGAGTAGAAGTCCAGTGTCGAAGCCCAGTCTTGAAATGCAGTGCCAAAGGCCTCAAATGAATCTGGATCATCGATCTTTGAGGGCCACACATCATCGGAATCTTGCTCTGAGTATTTGTAAAAGTATCTGGGGACATGGCATGGATCGCGGGCAGATAAAGGTTTGAATTCATTCTCAACCATTCAGTTCAAAAGGACATGCATCATTAGATCCCCATCTCTAGGTAAAAGCATGGAGGAGGATGAGGAGCCACGAGATTTGTTTTCGGAGTCCAGGGGCGAAGTAATTCTGATCAGCATCAATATTAGGGGCCACATGCCACATTAGATCCATAACTCAGGTAAAATCCAGAAGAGGTAGAGGAAGTTTGGTTGAGAGTTAAATGGATCACTGGTAAAATCTGTATCTATTTGAGAGGGTGTAGATCTGACCCATCGATCTAAAAGCTCTAGAGTTTAGTCG
The DNA here is from genome assembly GCA_010110895.2 of Picea sitchensis. Lineage (NCBI taxonomy): Eukaryota > Viridiplantae > Streptophyta > Pinopsida > Pinales > Pinaceae > Picea > Picea sitchensis. Next base: position 67,236 of record SNQJ01S0062275.1, read on the forward strand.
TTGATCAAAGGGCCTCATCGTAGATCACAAAATTAGTGGTCATTCTCCATTGCAAGGTTGGAAGGTGCTCGAAATTAAATTACGGAGAATGACCACAGTGAACTAATGTTTTGGGAAAGGGACACATGGTGTCTCATTGTGAATTGGGAGAGCGGTTTGGACTTGACGTGGTAGTATAGCACACACACTCAAGTGGTGTGAGTCCGCATCCCTCGTCGGATGGGAGAACCAAAGGAAAGAAGGAGCTAGCACCCAAAATACGGAGCACAAACTTATCGCGACATTGATGCGTCAACACATGGCATCGACAATCATTTTAAATACACTTCCATTTTGGCACGGGAAGTATCACTCTCCATCCATGACTTGCATCAACATGGGCGTCAACCTTGTCAGGATCACTCTCCATGTGATATGATGTTTTTGTGTCCATCCTTGAGTATCTCCCCCAAGAAATAATTTCATGAACCTCAAAGTTGTTGGAAATTAATGGCAATGAATTCAAATAGCGGAATTGCCGGTGTAGATATAATGTGTGGAGAAAGGTGATGGATTGTGGGCTCAAAAGAAGTGTACATCCAAACCGCTTATGACAGCCCCCCAATTATGTGCTTATATAACAACAAATACAAGAACAATGCATGGAATCCCCCTAGGCATAAATCCTCATCCCAATCCCAATAAGAGATCAGTTAATGAAAAAGGAATGGTAGCTGAAACATCAGCTCAACCCATAAATGGAAGGTGTGGGGATCTGGTCACAAAAGGCAGTCATCCGCTCTTGCCAACCAATTTTCATAGACCATGCTGATCTGAGCTTTTGTCTGATAGAAGGATACATGCTTAGTTTGTGAGGGAAGAAGTTAATACAATAAGCTTTGATTATGGGGGCGGTCTACGCTTCCATGGTAGTTTGGACTGATTTGAGTATAAAATAGATAGTTTAATATTTTGTTAAGGTCATCAAACGGTTGAAGAGCTCCCTATTTTGTAATTTTTGGATGCCAAAGTTGTTCTCTAGTTATGTATCAAATTTGAGACTTTCAAATTAATAGAAGTCAACCTCTTTCCATCTCTTTGTAAAATGTTTTGTTAAAACACTCGGGCATGGAATCAATTTGAAGTTGTTTTTTTTTGATGTAGGTTTGATTACAATGATATTGTTTAATCACCAGTTTTAATCAGTTCTCTTTGTTTTCCTTTTCCCTCTCTTGCTACGAATGGCTCTGGGGCATGGGGGATCAGTCAGTTATTTGTAATATATTGTGATGTAGGTTTGATCATTTAGTGTTGTTGTGATTGTGCTCATTTGGACATATGTTGTTTGAATATTGAGTTCAAGGCATTCTTGAGCCTAAGTTTTCTCCTCCAGTTGTTTGAAGGCTGATGCCCAAAGCGATTAACATACTTTTCCTACTAAGTCTTCCCTCTGCTCATACTAAAGCTCGTTCTTGACTAAAGTTAATGTGGCCCTCACTTCCCTATGCATTTCTTGTCGAGTTCTGTTTGGAATCATTCTCTTATTGAGTTTTATCCATTTTGACCTCCACTCATTTCGTCAATATCACCAAACCTCTAATGGGTGTTGGGCTTATCCTCTCGCAATATGAAGGGGATGCTCATTTATAACATTCATGGCACCATTTCCGGGGAACAAATTGAATACATTTCCATGGGATAGAAGCGAAAAAAATAAATTATGATTCTGAAGGTCCATCAGATATCAGTACCATTGAAGATTGCATTTTGCACCTGGTGACTCCACTGTCACGACTCCACTGTTTCAACTTTGGTTTCTAGAGGCAGACACATGAGGGATACTCCATAACTGCCCCTAGCAACTCATGAAGTTGACCCAAATAAAATTATCATAAAGGGAAGGGCCCCTCAAAAGGGGATTTTGACTGTTATACCTGGTGATTCTGGTAGTTTTCATAATCCTTCTTTAAAAGCTCGGTAGATGCTTCTAATTCTCCTATTATACCATTTGTTAGAGTTTCCAGAAATTTTAATTTTGGGAGTTTTCCTGATTTCTCCTAGTCTCGGTTTGGAAGGATAAATATTTGACACCCTTGTTTCCCACGAAGTTGTACCATGGTTTAGACACAACGTGTCTAAATATTTTCCTACCCCGGGAGTTGCCACCCTTTCTCCTACTACCACTGTTGTTGAAGAAAGAGAAACCTATGTTCCCCCAAGCCCGATAGCCTTTTCTCCAAATCCTCAGTTGTTTCCTCTTTCCCCTAGAAACACATCTGCATTCTTACTTGTCCAAACTCCATCTCCATCTTGTTCTCCTATAGTTCACATTCCAATGGCAGGTTGTCCCCCTAGAAACAAAATGGATGCTATAGTGGATGAAAGATATGCCCCTCTTGGTCAACCTCAACTTCATGAATGATCTCCCAATGGTGGCTACCTTAAGTAGTTTGTTGTATCAACCAGTAGAACCTAAATGTAAATATAATCCAAGTATATTTAAGCTAGTGATTTGTTTAGACATCATTTTTGCAATACACCTTTCATGACATAGATTAGTGCATATAAATGCGATATAAAGGGATGCTGATGTGCACATTTATGAATACATTGTGATAACTAAGGTCGCACAACCTAAAGGAGGATACAACAGGTAACTAAGTGCCATAATAAGGTCAATGAACGCTGTGCTTGTATGCATTGGTGACGGGCCAAACCATAATGCTTATGTCTTGGACAGTCCGGCCAGCCTAGATGTCAAGGGGAAATGCACCTACTTTGTACATGACACATGATTAATATAAAATAAATCACTGCCAGACCATGCTTGATAAAAGATATGGGGGGCTGAAATTCACTAGTTAGGGAAAGGGAGTGCCAAAGTCAAGGGAATATTATATTAATATTTCCCAAAACATGAAATATGGATAATTTTATCCTAAGTTCTAAAAGTTGGGGACAAGTGAGACAAAGTAACCCAGATATGACAAGTGTCAAGTTGGGGACGTATGCATTCATATAGTGGGGAAACTTTAATATCTCGGTGGGGGATTATTGGCGAGAGAGGGAGACCTTCTGCGATGGAATATAGGAGGGGAAACCATCATCTTGACCATCATTTTGATAGAGTTCAAGTGATTCCAAAAACACTTTCGGTTATGCAGTGAATGACTCATGACCATTTCCTCATACATTCAGGTATCATGAGACAACCATTCCACCTTCTGAAACATGTTTCCCCGTCCCTTTTGGTTGGTGCACCTGGTTAGCTTGGAGCGGGGTGAAGAAGCGGGGTTGTTAGGCCCATGAGAAGTTCTATGGGTGAGAGAATTGTTGATTGAATTTCGTAGGTGCTAAACTGCAACTACAGCTTCAGAGACTTACAGTCTGACACGTTGTTGGCAAACCCTAGAAGGAAGTGGGGCGGTCAGGGAATTGAGAAGAAGAAGGGGCACACTTTACCAGGTGGGGCAGGGCATGTGGGGAATGAGAGGTTGTGGTATTAGTTGAGAGCACTGAGATGGAATCTTTCCTACATGAACCTTAGCTGGATGAGAATCCCTTGCCACTGATTTGGGATTCAGTCCATCTAGGGGTGATTCAACATTTGAGAGTGATAGAACAATGTAATCTATGGGAGGTTCGTTGAAGTGCATGTAGTGGTGTGATTCTTTAAAGAAATAAGTACCAATTGTATGATATACTGATATGCTATTTTTCTATTTACATGCCCATGTTCACGATTTTATCATCATATAATGTGATTTATATGATTGCTTGTGTATGGGTAATTATCACATGTAAATGAGCATATCGATGTAATTACTATTATTTTAATATAAAGTGTTATGTTACATCAAGTAATGGTTAGTTTATGTTTAGATGTAAATCTTCCACCGAGTGTGTTGTATGTATATGTTTTAGTTCCATGCAGTCTAAAGGTAGAAATTTAGGTGGAATTGCTTAGTTGACTCCTGGGTATGCTACTATATGTTCAGTAGTATGGGAATGAAAGATGTTCCCTAGGTAGCATGTCCGATGGTGGGAATGTTAAGCGTGGCATCAAGCATAGTGGTTTCTCTAGAGTGGACTACTTGACCTCGGAGTTTGTCGAGGGTTCTTCTGATGCATGGTGCTCGGATCCTCGACTCAAAGCTGAGCTTGGATTAACTTGAGAAGAATTGAAGTGTATGTTCAAAGAAAAGTAACTTCAAAGTGACCAGAATTAGAGTCTTAGGGTATCCTTGGAAAAGGTTGGTGTATTGGTGTGCGTGGTAAATTTAGCACCGCATGTGAAGCTATGCAGTGTGCAGTAAATTGGCGTAAATATTGTATGCGTGGATGCCACGTCTTTGAAAATTATCCCTCTGTGGTAAGCACACACATAATGGAATTGCATGGGGTGTATTTCTTAATCTGAGGGGTTTTGTTGTTATCGCATAGAATGCAGTATAAGTTGTTTCACAATAGTGTATTCAGTAGTGTGCATAGATATTTGAGTGTGAAGGAGTATGTTAAACTTGACATAGTGCATGCATAGGATGAAAATGCATGTGGAATATCGATACTTACCGATCATCAAAGAAATGTGCATAGTGGATATTGGTACCAGCCTTGAGTAGTCTGCGTAAGTAGTGATGCAATGAAGAAGAATGCCTGATGGGTTAAATTTTATACGGAAGAAGCATTTACCTTGTAATATTTCTATGCGTGATAATATAAATGAACATGTCAATTTAATGCACATGAAGTCACTTGGAAGTGAGAGAATTACGGTTTAAATTGAATAATAATAAAAGAAAACAAACACATAACTTAGCATTGGAAACATTAATTAAAAGAATTCGATTTTATTTGTTCGGGATTTAGGCGGATGAAAATAAAAATATATAAGATTACAAGAAAACATTATTATAAAATAAAAAGGGTCCTTAACATCACTAGATAGGAATTGTAATAAAACATTCTAAAATCCATTTACATTGTGCACTATAATCCTTATTATTCCTGAAAATTACAAGGGTGATGACAACAATTAGCACATTGTAGGACTGGATGAAGAAAATGCCTATCATCTCTTGTACTTTTTACCTCCACTACCGGTTGTTCAAAATTCACTGAGACGTGCTTATTTTAGTTGAAGACTTACTTCAGCGTAGTGATCTTTGCCTTTAAATAAGAGTCTAACTAGATTGGTTGATTTTCTCCAACACTTTTGGCCACTTAAACCATAGATTCTTCCTTATTATTCCTCTTACTCATTTTCTTCTTAGCGACTGACCTGTTGATGACCAAATCCTTCATAATGAGTTCAACGTTTCAATCGATTCTAACGGTATTATGGGAAAACTAAGTTTCTATAAGGTTAGGGACCTTTTCCTTCTTATTCGCAGGAAAGCCTATCATGTTTCTTGAATAACCAGTTTCACTCAACTTAGATTTGTCCATATATCTCAGGTTGAGGATACTAAAATGTGTCTCTACAAAGAGAAGGAATTCGAGCAGCTTGAATATTACTACAGTTATGGACACACAAATATATTCATACTTGGCGAGTGGTAATTATAGAACTCCAATTATGAAGCGCAAACAGACTACATACAAAAGAGTGTTACTTGGAGTTTATATTAACAAGTCCAATCATTTGAATGATTATCTTTAGTTCATTACATGATGACATTCGATTGATGTCACATGGTACTCAAAGAATGCCCGACGAATGAAACAAAGGTGATATGACTGATAAGTAGCCACATCCACAAGTGGTGGATTTGACATGTTGAGACATGTGATACCACATCTTGGTGAAAGTGGTTTCGACAATACCACCTTCTTGTGCGAGTGTATCTCAGAAGGCATTGGGCTTCAACGTTCTCAATACTTGGGTCTTCTCTAGAATTTCATGGTGATAACACCCGAGGAAACTGGGAGTAATAATGTTGATGTGTATGTTGAATAGAAATGATGCATATTCTCATGGTGTTGATTGGTTAGTCTAATTAATAGTTTAGATGGTTTGCGTTTTCAAATTAACAACAACTTCGGTCAAGGCAGACCGGTCACGAGTCTGTAAGGATATAGGAAAGAGTATGAGGGGAGATTATAGTCATCGAGAGAAGATAGAGGATGGATGTGATTTGGGCATGGAAGAGCGAACTCCAGCGGAAATGGATAAGAAAGGAATGAAAATATAAATTTGGTTGAGACCATTAAGAATTTGTTGAAGGATGTCCAAAGCCATAAAGCTGATAATGAAAGTCTTATGAAATCAAAGAAGCAAGATGAATTCAACACTTTGAAACTATTGGGAAGGTTTGAACATAATAGAAAATAATTGGTTAAGGAGAGTGACTCATGTAGATCTAAGAGTCACAAATCTTCAAAGGAAAACGAAGAAGTAAAAAGTGCTAGTAGGCATCAACATCATCATTCCATAGGCATTCCTATAAGAGAGTAGGCAACAACTCAAGTATATCCCTTGTCAAAAGGTATAAGAGATTTGGGGTGATGGAATCACGAAGGAGAAATGACAAAATCAAACCTCCTACATTTGATGGTGAGCACAGAAGGATGAAGATGCGAAACATGGTTGCTAGGCATGAGATATTTTCAATTGCATAATTATTCTTCCTCATGTTGAAGGTAGAATCATTATTTATCAACTCAAGGGAAGGCCTCCATGTGGTGGGATCAGCTTGTGCAGGTGAAACATATTAAAGAGAAAAGTGTTTCTTGGTGGGAATTCAAGAAGTATTTCGACAGGAGATACTATGACAAGAAAATTAAAGATTTCTTTGAAATCAAACGGAAGATATGATATAGATGAATATGAGAGAAGGTTTATGGGCTGTTGAGTATGTCTCTTTCATTAAGGATGAGGCAGTCAATATTCAATGGTACTTAAGTGGATTTCCAACATTCATCATTGAAAAAATGTTATGATGATCCCAAGACATTAGAAGAGACCATGAAGAGAGATAAATGCTTATATATTGGCAAATCAGAACTAAGCTTTCCAAAGGCAGACAATAAAATTCAAGATGGATGGGAGGAAGAGGGCTAAAATACAGATATATAATCACAATGTAACAAATGTAAAGAAACCCGGAGTGATTGAAATGGGGAGTCAGGCCAAGACAAGCACCTATACAATGTTCGGGTTGTAAGGAGAACATAGATTGATTGACCTCCACAGAGAGGTGAAAAAGGTAGGATGTTCTGTAATACAGCGGAATCTGATGGGGACATGGGGCTGAGGAAATGTGCCAAGTTTATCATTACAGGGAAGCCAGCAAGAAGAGTGCTCAGGTCCACATGATTGGAAGTGGAAGGTGCGTCAGCAACTGTTGTTGCTATTTTAATTGATTAGGGATCTAGCCATAGTTATATAGACCAAAATGTGCGGTGGAAGTTTGCAATTACCAAGAAACAAGCATGGGAAATCTTAGTTGGTGCAGTTGGCTACAGGTGCCAAAATAAATGTTAATGATATGGTTAAGTCCTTCCTCATAGGCATGAATGGACTAAATACTAGGTAAGATTTGAACATCTTACCCTTGGGTTCCTAAACTTTAATTGGGATGGATTAGTTGGATAAGCATCATACTCTATTGGATTATCATAACAAAGCATTCACACTTGCTTGGATGAAAGAGGAAAGTCACGAGAATTCCCGAGTAATTAATTGTTAAAGCAATTTCATCATTGTTGCTGAAGAAATGTTATATAAGAGTATGTCAAATGACTACATTGACTCATATGGAAGAGACACCTAAAACTAAGGTGCCAAATTTGGAGGATTATCGAGTCACATGAAAGAGTTTCGAGGATGTATTCAAAAAGGGAGTAGGACTAGCCCCAAGAGAGACATTGATTTCTCTATAGATTTGATACATTTAGTAGTGTTGGTATCAACGACTCCTTACAGAATGACTACACAAGAATTGAAGGAGTTTCATGTATATGCTTAGCTTAGAAAAAGAACTTGAAAAGAGAGAGAATTGCTCTCCTTAAGTGTGTCACCTTGGGGTTCACTAGTCTTGTTTGTGAAAAAAGAAAGATGGAGCGTTAAGATTATGCATTGACTTTAGAAAACTAAATAAATATTTAGGGCAGCTCCTCTACCAAAAGGATTGATGACCTCTTTGATCAATTGAAGGATGCAACCTCTACCAAGGATTGATGACCTCTTTGATCAATTGAAGGATGCAAGGATATTTTCAAAGATAGATCTCAGATTAGGATACCAACAGGTAAGAATTAAAGAAGAGGATATTAGCAAGACTGCCTTCAGGACAAGGTATGGTCATTATGAGTTCATGGTGGTACCATTTGGATTGTCAAATGCACCGATTGTTTTCATGTGCTTAATGAATGGTGTTTTCTGAGAGTATTTGGACAAGTTTGTCATTGTCTTTTTGGATGACATTCTTATATATTCCAAGTCAGAGGAAGAGCATGAACATGATTTGAGGATGGTGTTGCAAGTATTAAGGGAACATTAGTTGTATTCCAAATTGAGCAAGTTCTCATTTTATCAGAAACTAATTCATTATTTGGGACATATTATCTCAAAAGATGGGATAGTAGTGGACCCTGAGAAGGTAGAAGCCATTAGAGAATGGTCAGCACCAAAGAATGTGACAGAGATCAGATCTTTCATGGGCCTTGCAGGTTATTATAGGAGATTCATTGGAGGATTCTCAAAGATAGCACACCCACTCACTTCCTTGCAAAGGAAATGTATGAAGTTTCAGTGGACATTGGACTGTGAAAGGAGTTTCCAACATTTGAAACAATTATTTACAAGTTCTCTAATACTAAGGATTACAGACCCAAATGAAGATTTCATTGTAAGCATAGATGCATGTAATGAAGGACTGGGTGGAGTCCTCAATCAAAA
>SNQJ01S0062276.1:28829-47366 GCA_010110895.2 Picea sitchensis
ATTATTTTTTAAAGTGTTTTCATTGTAAGATCAAGCAACTTAAGTGTTCATTTGTTTGTTGTTTCAAACAGAAAAGAAAAGTCACTAAAAGAGCTCTTGTTTAGGCTTATTTTAGTGTTGTAATATACTAGTTAAATTCATTTACTTAGAATTTTTTCTGTAAATTTTGGGCTTTAAATTTTTATGATCCAAAGAAACTTTCTAAGTGTTTTTGAGGGCTACTTGATTTTGTTTACTTCTTGTTTTTTGCAGGTTGGTGAATAAACAAAGGGAGACTCTGCCAGATTTTGGCGGAATCGAAGCATCCAGGACCCCAGAAGCACCCTATTCTTCAATAAACTCATTGGAAAACTTGTAAGCTTGGTGGTTTCGTCCATATAAGGAACCACAAGCATCCCAAAAAGATCATTGTAAATCTCATCAATAAAATAAGTGGGCCACCTAGTCCCCACTCTTCAATCCGCCTAGGGAGAACGGTGTATGTGTGATTGCTTATTTTGGTTACTTTTTGCTTATGCTTACAATTCACACCTAAAGGGATAGCTGAAATTAACCATAAAATTTATCATGAGCACGGCAACAAATTAGAGTAGATTTCAATTTCCTAGTTAGTTTAGTTAGATTTCATTTTCTAGATTAACTTAGTTAGATTTATTTGTTAGATTAGTTTCATTTTCAGCATTTACTTTCTATCATTTCAATTTGGCAAATAAACAAATCCCCTCAACTCCCCTTAGTATTTCTTTGTCCCCTCCACTGCAAGCTTCGGCTTGATCATTGGTGTGGCATACATCAGAACATGGGCTGGTCAGTGTGGAGTGGTATTAATATGGAAATCTTTAAGTTGCTATTGCTTGGTTGGAAACACAAGAGAAACTGTCTGTGAAGTCAGAAAGGAACTTTGAGATCTAAGTTCTCCCCGTGTTGGACATCCGACAGTGTCTTGAGCTTGTGTGTGAAGTCGGAAGGATACTCTCCCTGTTGGACCTCCGGCAAGTTCAGCCTCCAATCTGAGGGATAGCCTCTTAGAGGCCAAATCTATATTAGATTTACTTTTCTTGCAACACATCGCACACATCTCACATAGTGGCTTGCACTCACAGCAGCCACTCCACCTAATCAACTCTAAATAAAACTTTACAAGCACACTTACACGACAATCTTCATTTCAGCGACATTACATACATCTCGCAATATTTGGCACTGGTCTAATTATATTTACATTTTAAGCCATTTACTTTTTCAAGTACTTACATTACAAAGCATTTCCTTTTGAAGCAATATATTGATGTATGTATCTCATTTGCTTTATTATTATTGAATGTATCTTTTGATAAGTGAGTGAATCATATGTTGCTAGATTAGATCGTTATATTGTTCTTGTTGCAATAAACTCCGAGAATCTTTTTTATTTGTGCTTACTAGCTTAGATTTAATTTCAGCCTTAGATCATTTTCTTTAGGGACTACCCCCTTGGCTTCGCTAGGAGTTGGCCTAGACGAAGGAGTCGAGGAACATGTGATGGTACCTTGACTCGAGACTTGCCCCCAAGGACACACCCAATGGATTGAATATTTCTTCCACGTTACCCGAGGTGTGTCTAAAGGCAGCAACAAGAGGAAATCGTTATATTTGCAGATCGTGTGGATCCTGAAGAGGGCCGTAGCATTGATTGCAGTTGTGGGGTTGAGGAAGAGGGCCGTACCCCTTTATTACAGCTTGTGGTGTCAAGGAAGAGGGCCGTGACAGTAATTATCAACTCGTGGCAGCATTAAAGGAGGATGTTTTAATTATTGCAGGGCCGTACCATCTGCTGGCATTTCGCGGCAATTCGCAAAGGGAGCCTAACCAATTACTAGAGGTCGTGGCAGCTTAAAGGAGGGCCGTATCACTAATATCTGCTCGTGGCATCATAAAGAGGGGGCCGTGCCACCTGTTGCTGCTTGTGGGGATCTTAAAGAGGGTCGTGCCATCACTACAAATCGTGGGAGTCATTAAAAGAGGGCCGTAGCCATTATCAGCAGATTGTATCATCTAGAAGGGAGATGTTTCACTGTCGTTACTTACAGCTGCATTCCCCTTGAGCCATGACAGTCATATGCAGTTCTATTCTCCTCTATTCTTCTCAGGAAATCGTGCCAATCAATTGCTGCTTCTGGTGTATAGAAAGAGGGCCGTCCCAATGCATTAAGTGCTGCCACCGCGAGATCATTTACAGGTCAGAAGAATTAAATATATCAGATTACATTTGCTGAGTTTTACTCCTGCTATTATAGCTTGGATGTGATTGTTATTAATTGCAAATAAATGTAATTGTTGCTTTTTATATTTAATGCGATAAAAATCCCTTTGGTGTGCCAATTGATTGTGAAACTGTCTTGAGCAAGAGGTCTGAAATTTTAAATAAACACAAAAACATATCAGCAGTTGTAGAAGGGATCTTACATTTATTCACAATCTGCAAACTCAAGTGTAAGCATATTTTTGCTAATGAGGTCAGTTCACTCCAGTTTTTTTGGTATAGTTGGCGTGGAGAGGCACATATGCAATCGTTGGCTAAAGGTTATCTTTTGATTAAGGATGCTACAGGGTTAGATGGTCAAGCCTATTCTGATTTTATTTCTGCCCTCGTAGCGTTGAGGAGGATATGACCTTTCTTTGTATATATCCTTCCACCTCTGTTTTCTCCTTTGTAAATATATTTAGGTGAATATAAGACATTTAAAAACAAAACAAAAAACGCTAGTAAAAAACACAAACATACATAAATGGAATGCATACCGATTAAATTTGACCCTAGGTGTACATCTGCCCAAAAGACGATAGTTCTAAAAAGGTACTCTTCACATAAAAGGTTGAATAAAGCAAACCTGCCAAAGGCAATTGAACAAAAGCCCACTTCTCCCCACAAAGATTATCAGGTAATTCTAGTGGGGAGGATTGTTCTAATGTCAGGAGAGCTTTGGCTCCTTTCTGAAACCCTGGATGGCGCATATAGACAGGTTCATAACGCTCTTCTAGCCACCGAATTAATGACAGGCACTGCCAAAGAAGCACAAAATCTAAGAAAACAGCTATTTGATAAATGGCACTGTTTTCCAGGAAACTTTATTTTAGCAGTGATATATATGACAGCCATATGACAAACAGACAATTAATCAGATTAACACCCCAATTTTGACATATTACAATAATTTTAGCATAGTTCCCCATATCAAAATAACAAGATTGTGGAATATTTATACAGAGGAACACACTTGGATCCTACAAAGTCTATACTTTAACTTCTTACAAAACTACAAAACCCATTCATGTGAAAAGAGGTAAGAATGAAGAGTTTAAATGTTAGCACCAACCGTGAAGAAACAAGTATTCACTAAATCCACTTAATTAAGAGTCTGGAGACCTTGGTCTTATTTCATGTATTTAACAACTCTTTTAGTGATCCATTGGAGGTTCTGTATCGGTTTTGGACACTTTTCAGTCACTTTTATTGGGAGAGTTGTTGCGTTAGTCTTTGGGGTCCAATACTTCTTTCATCACTTCCAGAGATGACAACAGAACCACCTTGAAAGGATGAACGTGAGCTGCTCCTTACTAAGGTGTTCCTTGATGCTTGTAGCACAGTATATGCAGTTTTCTCTGGTGGCCATGAAAATCAAGGCCAGTCCTTTGTTTCCAAGCATTTCAATGTTGTTGATCCATTGCGAATTAGCAACAATCTTGGAAGAAATGCAAACAAAGGGAACTTCTTCAGGATACGCAGTGCATTTGGTTTTGGAGCCCGGCAGTTAGCACGTATCCTTGAATGCCCAAATGAAAGTATTATTTCAGAAATTGATCAGTTTTTTATGAATACGTGGGCAGCGACCTGATACTCCTAGTCCTGATTATTGGCATCTTCGACCAGCTCGACTGGATTCAGTTGCTAATATGAATGACAGCAAAGGCCTTGGGACCTTTCACAATGATGATGAAGAAAACAGAAAGCTTTCTTCATACCTTTATCCCCCTACTCTGATATAGATGAAGAAATGATAGACATGGTAGAAAAGAGGGTTTTGAGGAATCTCTGCATGTGCTTCATTCTAAAAAGAAGGGGGCAGATAATATCAATAAACATGGTTCTGGAGCGACACACATTGATGGGATCTCTGAAACTATTGTCCTTCCTAACCATGACCAGATGTTTGCATCAGCTATTAGCGAAGATTCAGAAGTCAGTGAACCTTTCGTTCCTTTGATTTCACAGAGTAACACAGAAGTCAAGGAAGAATCTGACGCATTAAACAAGAACAGCAGTATTGAAGGCACATCATTTGTGGCCAGTCACAGTGAGCTAACTTACCATTCATATAGACTAATTAAATTGCAGCAGAAGGCTGAACTAAGGTCGCAGATTTTCTGTGTCAAGGACAGATAAGTTGTTTAGAGTGAAAATGTGTCTAACTCTTATGTGTGAGTGTGCTTGTGCAACAACTTATGAACTGGGCCGACCTAAAGTTTGGGGACTGGAGCCAACTTTTGAAAGATTTTGAGTGTTGAGTTGGTGTCAAAGTGGAGCAGGGCAGACATATGCATTCTTGAAGATTGTTTGAAGAAGAAGTGAAGGGCCTTTGGAGGCCGGATGTTGCACCAAAATTCTCCCCTATACCCCTCATTTGAGGAAGTTTGTCATCTGCGTGGGGTTGTGGCATGAAAACCCACATTTTTGTATTTTTAATTTAATTAGTTGTAGAAGAGGACCTTTTGCTCCTCCATAGGCTAGATTGAGGGTTTTTAGCCTGAACAATTAATATTTTAATGTAAGTGGAAGTTGAGCCTTTTCCCCTATAAATAAAGAGGCATTTCTCTCATTTGGACACAACAACTTGAGGGAGAAATCCCTTAGGAGGTCTGAAATTTGTTGGAGTATCTTTGTCTTGGATTTGTAATATGGATGGAAGATTAAAGAAGTATTATTGAAGAGATCACTTGTGGATGTTTCTTCTTGTTTTGGTGGATGATTCATGTTTTAGGGTTTCTTCATGCATAACGACTTGGCTAGTAAGGGTTCTTTCTAGGTATTTATGTTTACTCATGGTGTTTAAGTGAATGCTCTATCTAATGGTCGATAAGTTGCATGATATCTTTTCCTCCTTGGATAATTTTGATTGAAACCCTATGAAGGATTGTAATGGTGCATCCTCTTCCTTGTTCTCATTCATCTTAAGCTTGTTGAAGCATTTAAGGCCAAGTTTAGGGATTGTGATGGTAGATCCCCCTAGGCTTTGATCTAGTTTCCACATTGATCCCTTGTTGGAGGCCATAGAAGACATAGGACGGCGTAGGGATTGTGATTGTACATCCACCTAATCTTGTCTTCCCGAAGAGTTAGACCTAGGGATTGTGATGGTGCTTCCCCTTAAATCTTAATTCTTGAGTCTTCCCTTGCTTTCACTCTCCGTTGAAGCTGCAATACATTGTCTCCATATGCCCAATGAAAAGACGCTAATCTCCAGTCCTCCGACCACTTTTATACCCTAAAGCTTACCAAAACCATTTTGCTTGGACTCGTTCTTCACATTCATCTTGAGATTCATTCCCCAAAGTCCCAACAATCTTAACCCAGGGAAACCCCCCTTTGAGCCGAAGAAGAGCTGACCTGAAGTGAAGGAGGGTTGGTGAGATGACAGTGGCCTCCCTCTTGGTTACCCCGAATCACACTTGATCTTTCGGACTTTATCTCTATAAGTGTGAGTTTGTGTGATAACAGGGGCATTCCATCCAACACATATATCCAACAACCTATGTATTCCTTTATTGGATTGCGAACACCATCAATAGAAATCGGGGACAAGTTCCTCTCAACAAAGGAAAATTGATGAGACTTAACCCCTATGTTCCTAGTCCACTAAGTTAAACTAAGTATTATAAATGTAATTTACCTTTTTCACTTTATTTTTCCTATCTCATTGTACATAAAGAATAGGGGGCTTGGTCACACTTGATCACCCACCTAAATATGTATATTTTAATTGTAAAACTAGGAGACTTGGTCAAAGATGATCACCCTCTCCCAATTATGTATCTCTATAAATAAATAATACAATGAAGAGTGTACCTTATGTATACATAACGACAATCTCCTTTCTACTTGCATTTGTACTCTCTTGGAGTTTTCTTATTCTTGTATGTGAGTATCCACAGTGTTGATTTGTGTCTATATCACCCATCGATTGTTGTGATTAACTTCTTGGCACTCCTTACCAATACAATCACAAGGCAATCTATGATGGTTTCCACAAGACCTATCGACTACATAAAGATGGTAAAGAGTCAAGACTACAATCTTACATCGTCTTCTCTTAATTCCTTGCCACCCAGAGGCACGATTGTCAGCCTAGTCAATCTCCATAAGTTCAAGACTCCAGTACTCACCCCTCCTACGCTGCAGCAGCCTACTCCACAAGTTTCACACTTCAGCAAGGAGGGGCATTTTCAAGCACCAAGATGAGGCTCCAGTCCTCATCTTGCTTCAAACAAGGCCTCACTCACCCCAGCCACAAAACAGAATAGGAACAAACCTACTCATGATTCCCCTCAATCCAAGGATATGGAGGTCAACTCTTCTGCACATGTGCTTCAGCAGCCTTGTTTAAGCTCTCATCTTCCATTATGTACTCGTGTTAGATAAGCATCATCCTAGTTGTATGTTAACTATTATTGAGAATAAATGGAAACCATTGCCATGGATTTCATGGCTTGCTTTCCCAGGACAGCTAGACAACTTGATCAGGTATTCATCGTGCCAAATTGATTGATCATGATGGACAATTATTTTTTTCCATCTAACACACAAGAGAAAGGAGATTACTCATATATTATTTTTAAAGTCTTTTCTGAAATTATCTTCCTTAAACTATTGAGTGAAAGTAACGCAAAGTTTAAAAAAATAAAAAACTACAGGAACTTATTTAGTTCCCTGAACACTACTATCTTCAACAATTATACCTCAAGGAAGAGTAGTAACAGAAATCCTATAGTACGGAACTTTAACACAAACATTATACCAAATAACCATTGCGGTCCAATGAACCTTGTTGGTCTGAGAGGTCGTAAAAACTTAAAATTAAATAAGTAGAACACAATCAGGGATCAGGAGTGGAG
This sequence comes from Picea sitchensis, assembly GCA_010110895.2. Taxonomy (NCBI): domain Eukaryota; kingdom Viridiplantae; phylum Streptophyta; class Pinopsida; order Pinales; family Pinaceae; genus Picea; species Picea sitchensis. Next base: position 35,979 of record SNQJ01S0062276.1, read on the forward strand.
AACAAGTACCCTTTTGCTCGGAACTGGCCTTATGCCAAGCTCGTTGCATGCTTTTGATACAATAGTCTTCATTTGTGACCTGCCATTGGCGTTGCATCATTTATAATTTATTTTTTGGGAGAGAGGGACTCTAATAAAATTACATCATCTTTAAATTTGAAAAAACTGATGGTTGATTGGCCTGATATCACCATGCGTCCTCCCACTTTCATTGAATTCATAAACCCAAATCAATTTATTCATAAACCCAATCATGAATATGTTCACTCTGAGTACCCACCTGAAGAAACGAATTGTCTGAGGCTTGGGTACACCCAGAGTCTGAACAATGGACATGATGGCGTCCTTGAGAGTTATGCTGTTGATGACATTATTGGGATAAAATCTGGTAAATTCCAGAGCCCTCTTGCTGTCGCAGACAACAAGTTCCCAAATCTTCTTTCCTCGGATGTCGAGAATGGGCCTAGAGCAGAAGTCCAGCTCCCATTCTGTTATGCTCTCTGGATCAATATCTGCTGCTAATTTTGTCACCTCCCACTCATCTTCGATTCCTGTTAATGTAGGTGCGGCAACTTGGCTGCTATTATTGGTCGCGCCTGCAACTGATTTATCCAGAGCGCAACGAGAAGCTTTTATAGGACTGGAAGTCATGTGCCATCCTCTGAACTTGCAGCTAGAAAACTTGGATGGCGGTAGCGGTAATGGCCTGGATGATGATGATGGGTGAACAGCGCCTCCAATTGACAATGGTGTATATCTCAGCAACCCCATTCTCTCTGGTATGATTTTGCTTTCCCCTTGCAGTTGAAGTTGCACTTCCAATTGGGATGAATGCTAAGATTGGCTTCGTAATGTTTTTTTTCTCTCGAACATTTTCGACCACATGTACAATTCAATTTGTATAATCCAATTATTGTTCTCAAATCTTTTTAAACTTTTCTTCAAGTGGTTTTCAAGAACTATTTGGGCTGGAGTAATATTCTGGCGGATGGAAGTTTTGGTTATAACAAGGGAAAACATCGTTGTATTTTTTAAGCCATGAGATCCAATGGAAATTGAAGCATCACTATGAAGTTAATTTTCCTTGTGTTTGGACTTTGAAGATTGAATTATTATTATACATTTTAAATAAAAGTTAATTCAATGTAGATAAAATTGAAGCATTAATATATGTTTTTGGAAAAAAAATATTATAATACAAATTTATTATTGTTTTTTAAAAATAAAAATTAATTTAATTTAGATAAAATTGAATCATTAGTATATATTAAATAAAAGTTAATTCAATATAGATAAAATTGAAGCATTAGTATATGTTTTGGAAAAAAAATATTATAATACAAATTTATTATTGTTTGGTATTTTTTAAAATAAAAGTTAATTTAATTTAGATAAAATTGAATTATTAGTATATATTTTGGAAAAAAAAATTATAATACAAATCTATTATTGTTTGGTAATTTTTATAATAAAAGTTAATTTAATGTAGATAAAATTGGTAATTTTTATAATAAAAGTTAATTTAATGTAGATAAAATTGAAGCATTAGTATATGTTTTGGAAAAAAAAATTATAATACAAATCTATTATTGTTTAGTATTTTTAATTAATTATAGGAAAAAAATTAAATGAAAGTTCTTTATAAAGTATTGCTTTTTTTTTTCTAATGATTTTTTTATATACTATATAATTAGAAACATCATTATGTCTTTCTAATGAAAGTCTTTTTAATACAATTACACATTGAAGCTTGATTATGTGTAAATCACTATGTTTTTTAATCAAAACTCTTTTCATGTTGTGCAAATCAAAGCAACATCAATAATGACAAAGTTAGTTTAAATTATGAACTTCATCACCTCGATATAAATATTAGCAAAGATCCTAGGCATAAAATCCAAATGATAGCTAGCATATAAATTCCCTTCTTCATTAAGCCATGGGATTCAAATAATAATTTATTGACCCATTTTGGGCAACACGTATACGATCTCAAAGTATTGCAATTTGTTTCTAAGCCTCGTTTCAATCTTTAGGGATGATGAACCAAAATTATCACCCAAACTGCTTGAGCCTATCCATTGGTAGAAATAATTTGTTAAATATTCCATAGACAAGCTATTAAGGGGCCCACCAATTAACGTGCATCGGATTTATAAAGATGTAGTTGATATGGCAGTCTCATTCATCATTATAGTTTGTTCATGACTACTTCAATGCATTTATGCATTTGACATGGTGGTTATCGTTGTTATGGTTTCGTGTGGATGGTGATGGTGTGGTTGTGACATAATGGTTACGGTTATGAATATATGCATATATAAAGACACTTCAATTTGATTTCAGATACATGCAAACATAATAGAACATGAATTCATAAGTTTAATGCTAATGTTGTAGGTTTATGTTGGCAATTCTTTACTTATCATTATGGTTTGATAACTCTCATCTTGTAATGATCCCAAGCCATTATGCCAGGATCATCACGGTTTTGGTTGTCTTTTAAACTTTTTCTGGTTGTTGTTTTTTGTCAAACACTTTGCTTACAGTTACGTTTAGGGTTTTACTGATGTGTTATATATGTGTATTGCAGCAATAAACAAGAAGATATAACCATGGAACATACCTCAACCATATGCAATATGATAGACAAGCCAAAACATCTCAAATCTGCTTTTATTCATAAAATAGAGAAACCTGCTACAATGAATATGTTGATCTGGAATGCTCAATAGATGGCTAAGAAGATAGACAATAGAGCTGCTACAAAATGCTTCAGGAAGATACTATAAGCCTCCAAGGGTTGGATAAGAGATGAAGACCAATGCCAAGGTAGATCTGGGTCGTATGAAGTGTCAAACTCCCACTGGAAGATGCCACATCCTGTTGGAACTGTCAATCCCTACAATTTTGGCCCTATTATCAAATACCTCCAAATGCTACGTTGAAGATGTCGAACTATAGATCAGGATGAGTGGAAACCTCTCCTGAAATCTCAAACCGAAATACCAAGGGAAACTCCTCCAAATGCTAAATCCTCCAATTGAGTTGCACCCTCCTGAAACTGCCAAACCCTACAATTTTGGCCCTGATGAAGGAGGCCTTCAAATGAGCCCAAACTCGGCCAAATGATAGATTGGGGTGATAGGATCCCCCTACTGAAGTCTCAGGCCGAAATGCTATGGATAACACCTCCAAACTGAATAGATATGAATCTCATAAATGCCCTTCTTCTCTCCAATTCGTCCCAGTGCTCTAGGAAATAATCTAAACCATAAAGCTCTCTCAAGAGGCACTAGAAATCATGGCTAAGGCCCTGCAAGTAAAACCCAAATGCTCAAATGTCCAAGAGCCCTCTCAAACTCCTACAACGAACCTTCCCTTAAGAATGGTGCGCCCCCCTTGCTGGAAACCCCCAATGGTGCGCCCCTCCTCCTTCTTGTCCCTGTGGCTGGTGTAGAACCCTCCTGCACTGATGTAGAACCGAACTATAATGGTGTGGGAGAGTATTGCATCTCCGAGACCAAGCTTGGGACAAGCTAGGTGGAATCTTTCACCATTGAATCGTCCTCTAGGGGTTGTTAAGTCAAAACCCCCAATGTTGGGCTCACTAGCTAGAAGCCAGATATCAAAATATGATCATACATGAATGAATGAGAAGAGGCCCTTGCCTTTTTTTTATACTTTTTTCTCTCCTTGTCCCCTCAAAGTGACTTTCATTTTATTAATATTTAATTAATTAATTAAATCACTTTAATTAATTAATTAACCTTTTTACCTCTGAAAAACACCTTATCTCTCCTTGTGGCTTCCCTGGCCACTGAAAGTCACTTCTCACCATCCCATCCTGTAGTGTTTCTTCTCCTGATTCCAATGAGTTATTACACTGAGAAGTTCCTCCAAGTAATGTGCTCAAAATGACCTCTTCAGTGAATTTGATTAGCTTATAGCTCAAAATAGTCAAAATCATGGAAATCGTCAGAATGCAACAGAACCAAAGCCAACCTGTGCGAAATGGCTCATAATGATGGAATATGATGAGAAATGCAAGTTGGACCCCACAATGCCTCGCAATAACCCTGTACTCGCTATAACCTCCATCTGGCTACTATGGTCATCATAAACCTTTGCACTGTGATGATGTCCCAAAGTGGGGACATTACACATCTATGATTACAGTTTGATCTTTTGTACCTACAAAAGAAATGGTTGGCACAAAATTAAATACAATGGTGTATGCATAAGTGGCCTATGGTCTAAACCCAAAGGTATAAGGCTTGTGGTATTGAAATATGTGATGTGTTGCATATGGCTAGGAATCAAGACCTAAGGGATTGACCTGGCACAAATGATTATCAATGTCACTCATATGAACTATGAGGACTTTATAAAATAATATGTGATGCGATTTCTAAACCTTGCAATGAGATCTCCTCAGGATTTTGGAGGATTCAAACACCTTCTGGATGATACCACTTGGCCTTGCGTACCATCATTCATACCATTGCTTTGAATGCAATATGTGCATGCTAATGCATCAACCTTTTCCAACCATTGATCCTAATCCAATATTGTAGATTCTTGCTTGTTGTTTCAATCTAGCTTGGTTAGTCATTTTGACCATTCTCTTTGGTGATCTAGGTAATATTTTCCTGGTTGCTAATGGTGTTTGGATGCCGAAGTATTGGTGCTACCCTTTCCTATTTTCATGGTAGTTGATGATGTTAGAGGGTGCCCTGTGCTTTGCCATATTTGATTGCTTGGAAACTAGGATTATTTGGTTGATTTTAACCCTCCTCTACTCATTGAGTAATACTTTTACCTATGTGAGTGAGGGCCAAACTCTATCGAATAACCTAGACATGCATGGGTGTAAGTGCTACAGGTGAATCCTCCTGCGGACAAGCGGATTCCCTCTTGGTATCTAGACCCCTAAAACCAAGACAAAAAGGGTGATATCATTGGTCACTGACATCCTTTTAGATCTAATTAAGCTAATGAATGAAGAAGAAGAAGAAAAGTGTACCTTTTAAATGGTGTTTGTCCTCGCAAAGTCCAAGTTGAGCTTCAATCCCAAGCTCCTCGATAGGTCCTGTAGAACAAACAAAGATACAACAAGCTTCCTATTCTATTGAGATTATCTCAAATATAGATCTATCTACTATAGACAAGTTCATGTGGAACAAACATAAACTTGGAAGAAGCGAGCCAAGCATGTATGTATATTAATGAGAACAAATGAAGAGTACTTACAATCCTCTGATGAAGGTGCAACAACTTCTTCCAACTCTCCTTGTCCAACCCCTTTGCTCAAGTAATCTACACTGATTATGCTTCAATGGCATCTCACTTATGAGATCATAAGTTAGGTGCTTCTCTATTTCTTTCTATGTACCTTTCACCATGAGAAGGCCTCCTTATATAAGCTTGGAGAGACCCAACCACTTGAGAGATCTTTGGGATAAGTTGAGGATTCCTCTCCTTTAGTCGCGGATATTCCCTAAGATCATGCCTTGAACTCATATTTGAATCCAACCAACTTCAGAGATTGAGGGGATTCTTCCCTTATTTCCTCCAACAAACCAAATTTCGCCCAAAAAAAGCCAGTGCTTCCTCAAAAGGGACATAGAGCACTGGAANTTCCCTAAGATCATGCCTTGAACTCATATTTGAATCCAACCAACTTCAGAGATTGAGGGGATTCTTCCCTTATTTCCTCCAACAAACCAAATTTCGCCCAAAAAAAGCCAGTGCTTCCTCAAAAGGGACATAGAGCACTGGAACGCTCCCCTAGAAGAGGGTACAGAGCGCCAACACTCCCTAACAAAGCATAGGGGAGCACTCCCTTCCAAAAATTGACTTTTGAGTGACTTTTTCAATGGCAAAAGGCTTGTACTCCTTGTCAATTGATTTCTCCTCTTCAAAACTAGTCTTTGAGGTGTCTTAAGTATCCTTATGATGTCATTAGAGAGACGACATAGGCAAGATGGAAGTATGATGTTTGTGACACTTGTGGTCAAGATGCGACACTTACAACACTTGTAATGACGACACTTGCGACACTATTGAGGTGAGTAATTTTGATGTGTAACAGTAAGCAGTCGACGCAAAAGTAGTTTGGACATAGGATTATGTTTGTGGTTGCAATATGTTAATGGAGGTCAAGAACACCATGGATTAAACACCAAGTCCAAAGTGAAATAGATGAGATGAGATCTGAACAAGGAATAAACTTGCATTTCTTTTCCACTATGTGTGTTTGCATAATATCGGGTTAACAAATCACTCGTGTAATGATATGTGTGCATTCATGGCCTATTTTTACTAACCAAATCCTCCTCCACTAATATGGTGATAGGCCCTTTTGCATGACTCCTTTGTATCTTATTGTTTTGCAAAATATATGCAGCAAGTAGAGGCCAAGGTCATAACCTAGCCATACACCAACTTGATGTATGAGACCCCCTTATTTGTGGGACAAGGGACCTCCTTCACAAAGCTATTAAATTGTATATATATTCCAATTTTAGAACCTGTAATAGATTTTAGCTTAGATGTTGTTTGATGCTATGATATGTATGAAGAATATGTTTGAATGTTTGATGCTACACACACATACTTAGAGGACACAAGTTTGAACTTGAAGGGGCTAGTGTATGTACTGCACATATGTTGAATATGTTTGAATGGGCAAAATGTTTTTCATGTTAGCGTTTGAACATGAGTTCAACAAATGAATATGAAGAAAAGAAATATAAAACAATGCTACTACCAACATATTTCTCCCTTCAATTGTCAACTTTTTCATCTGTCTTTCCTCTCCTTTATACACAAATTAGTCATGATCTTGTATCCCGGTTGCATTGAAACTAATACTAGTAGCATGCATGGTGTAGAGTGATTAATGTTTTTTTAAAGATTAATTGGTTGCATGAGCTTATTGTTACATTGATTGTCACCATGAGAATGGAATGTTAGGGTAGGAAGATTCTTGTGTTTACTTGTTAGTGGAAAGGGAGAAGAAATTCTCCTTTAAGTTCAATTTTTTTAATGGTGTATATGAGTGGGCTCAAATATCCACACCTAATGGAAACACCTTATATCTTAGTAGAGTTGCCTTACTTTACTATGGTTATTATGGGATGTCTTCTAAATTACCCACTATACGACTATTGGATCTAGATGTTGACACCTTCTATGACATAGAAAGCCATGTTTAATTATTACAAGGTTTGAGCATGTATTTTTCTTGGGATTGTTAATATTTTGGAGATGAAGATGATAGTTTGATGTCTGGATATAATTGTCACTCTTTGAAAAAATAAAATATTGAATGGTATATGATGTTGATTTGTTGTTGATTTTCACATTTAATGAAGATAAGGAATTGATTAAGCTTTAAGACATGTGTCTTGTTGACATTGAATGTGTGCAGTAGAGTGGTGGTGATCTCTTGCCCAAGTGACTTTAGTCTAAATTATACCAATGACCTTTCACCTACCAGCCATTAAATAATTATTTTATTCAAATGTATCTATTATATTTTATATTCAAGAGACAACTATGTATTTTAATCTCCCATATTATTTATAAAAGGAGGTGAATGATATACGAACAAGCATAAAAGCCACGATGTGGCTAGCACCTGCCACAGTGAAAGTTGAGGTGAAATACTGAATTCTCCCAAGTTTTGTGAACGATGTTATCATATATTCCAATAGTTTGACTATGTTGGATTTTGAATGGGCTCCTCAACAACATATTATTTCTCAAGGAGTTATCCACTTTACCATAGAATTGAGTAGTTTGTTAGTGAAACTTACAACAAGCATAGCAGATTTGAAATACATATTTGAGTACGCCTCCGAACATCGAAGCAAGTTTACCACGATCCCATACACGGTTTGCTTGCCCGATTTACTTTCTCCGCTTGCATTCTGATCACATGTTGACAGGGGTAGAAAAAATATATTAAAATATATAATTTAATTACCATATATTTTGCATGGATCAATTGGAACTAGAAGTACACATTGACGTAGAGTGCCCAGAAAACAATTAAGCATAAACAAAATGATAATAAAGTATATACTTTAATAACTATATTTGCCTATAGAGGAAATAGAAACACATTGGAAAAACCACTTAGGTTTGGAAGATAGCGACACTGCACACAAGAGACATGTTGAGAACCACTTGTCATGCATTTTAAAGTCATGGCCCATATGGAAGTTCAAGGTAATGGAAAGGCTAATGCCAATGCATGGAATTCCGATGCCCAACATATGCCAATAATGAGGCTGAGGAGAATTATTTCCTTCCGCATGAAGTTGAGTATTTTTGTGGGATTCCAATGATAAAAGCATATCATCTCTTCTATTAATTACAAAATTAGAACCAAGTTATTGTTATGAACCATTTGTAGTGGTGTTTCTAAACATTCATTTGCAATGTCAAAAATAACTCTCAATGTCCTTCGTTTGGTTTTAGAGGCAAGACCATAATGGAAGAGACCAAGACAATATTGATGAAATGACATCTAAAATATGTTTCTTGCTAACATAGGAGAAAGACTTATACTCTACGCCACTTAATGTTGCATGTTTGGAAGTGGAATGTATTGTAGTTGGATTTTCAATTGAATTTTAATATGGACATCCCAATTAACAACAGAAAGGATTGACAATGCTTCATCGTCCTTAATTTGTGAGGAAACTACGCAAGAAAGGCAAGAGTTCATTTTGTCTATGCAAGAAAGGTAACAATTTTGATACTTGAGCCATCATTTAATTGCTCTATTAACTAGGATTTTTTCTAATATAGTAAAATACAATTTGTATTTATAGAGTTACAAGAAAAAGGATGGAAAAATAAAAACTCACTCACACAAAAGAAGTCGTGAAGATCTCTAATCAACCTGCTTTGTATGTATTTTGTTTGTCAATGATCTCAATGTATCTCATACATTTTAATTTTAAGTTCCATTGTTTCAAAGTCAGAAATGTCTTCTATTTTAATATGTTTAAACTATAAGGGTACCGGATTTTCAAGTGGGATGAAAGCATAGACACAGACATAAAACCTAGTTTTTTGCACTTTTTTATAGTGTTGCACCTTTTTATAGTGTTGACAAAGTACTGCATCTAAGGAAAAGCCTTTCAACCTTCCAGTTAACTACTGGTACGTCAAGCTATTTACCATTCAAAGAGCATTATTACTAGTATAGGTGTGGGTCGTTCCATTACCCCTTGCTAGCTCTTATATTAGACTGTGCACTTGTTACTAACTAATAGGTTTGTAAGCGGAATACATGTGTTATTGCATCTCTTTTAGTTATCCAAACTTCTTTTCCTTATCATGAAAATATTTCATGAGTCAACCTTCTTTTACATCCTCTCTACCCTAATCATCTCTTTTCTTCTTTTTTTGGTTGGAAACTTTTAAAACCAACTCTTTTCTTCTTGTTTGGCTTGGAAACTCGTTAAAAGGAAAATTGGAAAATATCCTTCAAATCTGATTGAACATGAAGATGAGTTTCAGAAGAATATTTGAAGGATCTTAGAGTGCTTCCTACAACGTTCACCTAAAAGAAAAATTACAAGTTTTTTTAAAACTAATTTAGTATATAGAAAAATCAAACTTCAACTTCATTAATTGAAAAAAGAAACGGAAAAATGCATAACTAAGCTAAAACTTAAAAAAATAATCCAGTGGTAGTGCTTCCTTATGAGAAATTCATTATAAAAAATTCATCTTACTATTTCAAGGCCTGCAAAGCTAATTTTACTCTTTTATTTTTCTCCAGATTAGAGTGCCTGGATGGAAAGAAATCCAAGCTACTGGATGGAAAGAAATCCAAGCTATGTAGAAGATCCCTACTAATGGATGGAAAGAAATCCAAGGCCCGCAAAGCTAATTTTACTCTTTTATTTTTCTCCAGATTAGAGTGATGGAAAGAAATCCAAGCTACTGGATGGAAAGAAATCCAAGCTATGTAGAAGATCCCTACTAATGGATGGAAATAAATCCAAGAAACTACTCCATTTTTTTCCTGACAGAAACCCTAGCCAAATCACTCAATGGAATCACCCTAGCCAAATTCGTCAATGCAATCACCCAGTACTTGCATTGCATTTCATTATTAGATATTCATAATGGTTTGACTACTTAGCATGTTACAGATTGAATGGTGGCATCCACTCTTTATTTCTTGATTTAGATATAAATATTGGTCCCATTTCATTCGTTAGAGAAATCTTGCTAAGTTTGTGTGGTGTTATGAAAATCAATACAATACAAAGGTTAGTCTTGGGTTGTGATAGTTACAATACAATACAAAGGTTAGTCTTGGGTTGTGATAGTTACAATACAATACAAAGGTTAGTCTCAGGTTATGAATGCTAATGGAGATACATACTTGGACATATATTCGTGGACTAGAATTATAGTGAATATTATAGTTTAAAACATATTAAACTATTATCACAAACAAAGGTGATAGCTCCTTTCACTTTATTCATCCACGCATTAGCTTTATCCAACCACATGTTTAAGTTTAATTATGCTAAGATTTGCTACTTCCTTTTTCAAGAAGATATTAAGCACATGGTCGAATCCAACGAGAGTAGCTTGAATAACATAGCCTGATGCACATTAGCTCAGCTTGTAAAAACCAGTTTGGATATCCAAGAATCCTCAAAAGCCTAAGAGAAAGGAATGAGGGGATGCTGCTACATACTTGATACAAACTCTGCCTAAGGTATTTCCTGAACTTTTGAAGAGTTGAAGAATTTTTCTGAAACTTTGTTTGAACTTTCTCAAACTTTAATGTCTTGAAATTTAGTTTGTTCATATTATAGCTTTCGAAGCCAACTCTGGAATGTAATATCCTACAATCAATAATTATCGTTCACGGAAAAAATAATGTTTCCATCTAAATCAAACCAGCATTAGAAATATTTCTTGGAGAGATGACATATTTTGTCTTATAATCATAGAGTATCAAAGATATAATGTCTTTATAAGATGTGACTAGTGCACTAGTGCAATTACTCATCAAAGTTTTAATCATATCTAATTGAAACTAACAAAGACTAGTGCACTAGTGCAATTTACTCTCATCAAAGTTTTAATTATATCTAATTGAAACTAACAAAACGGTTAAGGCATCATAGATATTGCAAACGATACTACCTGCATAACTTTCGCCTGCTATGTAAAACTTTCATAATTTATACTGTGGAAACCTGTTGAACCAGTTTATGTAATGCCCATAATTATATATAAATATCGTTATCAGCAATTTATTTCTTAACTAAGGCAAAACCTATTGAGCATAATATTGATATTCATACCAGCGACTTCAACAATTTAGATTCATCAAATATT
>SNQJ01S0062276.1:47376-60477 GCA_010110895.2 Picea sitchensis
CTCAAAGAAATCGCTAGTGGCTGAGGTGAAAGCATTTGAATCAGATGCAGGTTCCGACTCTAAGTCAGAGCCAGAAAGGGGGAGATAGATCATTGATGCGGAACAGATTCAACAGGTTTTTCACACCCTACGGAAACACAAGCTATATGCCAACTTGGAAAAATGCTCCTTCGACATGGACATGGTCCAGTACCTAGGCTACATCATGGATCAACATGGTGTGCATGTAGATCCATCCAAGATCCAGGTCATCCGTGATTGGCCAACCCCAATATACATACAAATATATATCTCACACAACTTGGAATAATAAAAAATTATTATTCAAGGACTTAAGCCCTCAAGCTTAGCCCCTCTTCCAACCTTTCAGCCTCCTCTCCCTTACCCAATTTGTGGAAGCTTAGTCCCCCATCACTCTTTCTTCGTGGTTGGTCGACACACAATGATGTTTTTATATTATTAATGTTCTGCATATTACATATACAAAAACAGGCTCCTAGCCTTTAACACTTAGGCTCTCCAGCCTAATAAACACATAAGCCCACCATCTTATCAATACTCGACTCACCATCCTACAAAAGATGATTTACAATTCATAAACATGATTTATAATTCATAACCATGATTACAACATGGCTCGTTCTTGGGGATATTACAATCCCCTCCCCTTATTTTTGCATTGTCCTTAGTGCAACTTTCACACAACATCAACAAGATTTTCAAAATATTAAAAAAGATGCGGGTATTATGCTCGCATAATATCCTCATGCTCCCATGTCGCGTCCTTAGGACCGTACCAGGTCCATTGGACCTTTATAAGCCCTATGGCTCGATTCTGAAGTTGTTTTCTTTTCCGGTCCAATATGCGCACATGATGCACTTTCAAGACACCTTCTTGCTCCACCTGAATCACATTCCAATCAATTACATGATTAGCACCAGGTATATATTTCTTAAGCAATGAAACATGAAACACATTATGTACAGTCATGGATGCAAGTAATGAAAGCATATATTTAATTGGCCCAATTCTTTCTAGGATTTCAAATGGCCCACAAAATCTGGCTGCCAACTTGGCACAGTTTCCCAGCTTCATGGAACTTCTATTGGCTTTCACTTTTAGGAAAACATGAACGCCCACTTTAAACTCTCTGTGGGTTCTGTTTTTATCAGCATAACTTTTCTGCCTGTCTTGGGCAGCCTTTAAATTCTGCTTAATTTTTAGCATTTGTTCTTCCATTTCCTTGAGCAACTCTGGCCCAACTACTGCCGTATCAGCTGGATTATCCCAGCTTACCAGAGTATTCCACTTTCTGCCATAAAGTGCTTCAAATGGGCTCATATTCAATGATTCTTGATACCCATTATTGTAGGCGAATTCTACCAAATGTAGGTAGTCTTCCCATTTCGATGGTTTGTCCATCACATACATCCTCAGTATGTCTTCTATTACTTGATTCACTTGCTCTGTCTGTCCATCAAACTCAGGATGATAGATTGTTCTAAAGTTCAAATTTGTTCCGAACCCCTTGAATAACCCCTTCCAGAACTTTGAGGTAAATTTCGGGTCCCTGTTAGACACAATTGTCTTGCGAATACCATGAAATCGTGGTATTTCCCTCATAAAAATATCATCAACATTAGCTGCCTTGTGAGTAGTCTTCAATGGAATAAAATGGGCAGCTTTCATAAGCTTGTCCACCACCACCATGATTAAATCATGTTGCTTACCTGTTCTAGGCAATCCTGTGATGAACTCCATTGTCACCACTTCCCACTTCCACTCAGGGATGGGTGAAGGTTGCAACAACCCTGTTGGGTGCATGTGCTCAGCTTTAACCTTCTGGCACTCCATACATCTGGCAATGTATTCAACAATCTGTTTCTTCATACTTGGCCAAAAGTAACGGCTCTTGATTGCTGCCAAAGTTTTCTAATATCCAGGGTGCCCTGCATAAGGTACATTATGCATCTCATTCAAAATCATAAGTTTCAAGTCCTGGACATTAGGTACATAAATTTTGTTCTTGTACAGAAGTATTCCATCAGTCTCTAATTTATAATTCTCCACTTTCTATGGCATCTTGCCTTGTTGTAGCTTTGCTACCAAATCCGTGTACTGCAAATCTGTATTTGTAGCCTCCAAAATTCTACTTTTAATATCAGTTTGGTACATGCTAATGGCTATAGCATGTAATTCATGCACTCTCCTGTTGAGTGCATCAACCACTTTATTATTTTTTCCTTTTATATGCTTGACATCAAAGTCATATTCACAAAAAAACTCCAACCACCTACTCTGTCTAGCGTTCAAGGTTGGCTGATCAAAAAAATACTTTAGACCGTTATGGTCTATCCTCAGTTCGAACCTCCTTCCCATGAGGTAATGCCTCCATTTCTTTAGAGCATGCACTATGGCTGCCAACTCCAAATCATGAGTTTCATAGTTCCTTTCATGCTCTTTCAACTTTCTAGGTTCATAACAAATTATGAATCCATTATGACTGAGGACTCCTCTCAGTCCTTCTTTGCATGCATCTGTACACTCTACAAAGTCTTAATTCGGATCTGCAATCCTCAGGATTGGAGCACTAGTTAACAGTTGCTTCAATTGCTGGAAGCTTTTCTCACATTCCTCTGTCCACTGAAATTTCTGCTCTTTCCTTTGCAAAGAAGTGATAGGATGAGATATCCTCGAGAACCCTGTGATAAACCTTTTGTAATAACCAACTAGACCCATAAAGGATCTGAATTTTGTCACATTCCTTGGCGCTAACCATTCTCTAATGGCCTCAATCTTCTTAGGATCTACAACTATCCCATCCTTCGAAATAATATGCCCCAAGTAATGGACTTGCTCCTGATAAAACGAGCACTTGCTCAACTTGGCATACAGTTGGTGCTCTCTTAGCACCTGCAACACCATCCTCAGATGTTGTTCATACTCTTCCTCCAACTTGGAATACACTAGAATGTAATCCAGGAATAGTATGACAAACTTGTCTAGATAGTCCCTGAATACACCATACATCGGGCACATAAAAACAACGGGTGCATTTGACAACCCAAATGGCACCACTATGAATTCATAGTGACCATACCTTGTTTTAAAGGTGGTCTTGCTGATGTTTTCATCCTTTATCCTTGCCTAGTGATATCCCAACCTGAGGTCTATCTTCGAAAATATCTTCATATCCTTCAACTAATCGAAGAGGTCATCGATCCTCGATAGAGGATATTTGTTCTTTACAATTACTTTGTTAAATTGTCTGAAATCGCTACACAATCTCAGCGTCCCGTCCTTATTCTTCACAAATAGGACCGAGGCACCCGAAGGTGACACTTGGGCATATGTACCCCTTCTTCAGAAGCTCTTCAAGCTGCAATTGCAGTTCCTTCAGCTTTGGCATACTCATTCCGTAAGGAGCTTTCGACACTAGAGCTGCTCCAGGCATTAAGTTTACAGAAAAATCAATATCTCTCTTCGGGGGTAATCATGGTACCTCCTGGAATACATCTTCAAAATCTTTTAGTACTGCATGATCTCCAATACTTGACACTTTATCCTTAGGTGTTTCCTCCACATGGGCTGCAAATAATTGACAACCTTTTCTGTAGCACTTCTTCAGTTGCATTTCTGAGATTTCTCTGATAGCAACAACTCTGGGAATTCCTTGGACTGCTTTCCGGTGTCCTTCCTCATCCAGGCAAGTGAATGCCTTGCTACGACAGTCCAAGATGGCATGGTGTTGGTCCAACCAGTCCATCCCAATTAGACAGTCATAAGAACCTAAAGGCAAAATGTTCAATTCAACCTTTGTGCTCAGTCCATTCATGTCCACAGGACAAGACTTAACCATCTCAGTGACTTTTCTCTTGGTTCCTGTACCCAGCTGCACTAACCAAGACTTTTCATGTTTTCTTCTCGATAAATGCATTCTACTGCCCATGTCCTCCATTGTTTTATCCTGGTGAACATTGTGGATAGCTCTTACTTTATCTTTTATGTGGGGGCAATGTCTATACCTATGGTTCCCTTTACAACCCCAACATTCCATAGGTGGCGGTCTTGAAATTTTCCCACCCACTTCGGCCTTCCTAGGCTCTCTAAAAGATGGCTGTCCCTGAGGACTATTTCTGAAAAAGGGTGGCTTAGTTCCCTTCTTCCTCTTATCCATATTGAATTTCTTCTTGTCACCCCAAGCCTCCCAAAAAGTAGGCTTTTCTCCTTGCTGCTCATATAAGCATTTCTCTCTTCTTATAGTTTCTTCCATAGTCTTAGGGTCATTGTACTGAATCTTGTACCCAATGGAAGGTGGCAGTCCACTCAGATACCTTTGAATCTTGACAGTCTCCTCCTTGATGAATGAAACATACTTCAGTAATTCCAAAAACTTTCGTTCGTATTCATCAATGGACATGATGCCTAGCTTGAGTTCAAGGAGCTCTTTCATCTTTCTATCATAATATCTTTTAGGCAAGTATTTCTTCTCGAAATATCTCTTGAATTATTTCCAAGTGATATATTTCTCTCTAAGGTGCTGCACCTGCACAAGTTGATCCCACCACATGGATGCTTTTCCTTTCAATTGATACATTGCAATTCTTCCTTCAACATGAGAGGAATAATTCTGCAGTTGGAAATATTTCCCCATGCTAAGAAACCATGTTTCAGCATCTTCCTCCTTCTTATGTTCTCCATCAAACGTTGGAGGCTTAATCTTATTCATTTCTCCTTTCAGTTCATCCACTCCATATCTCCTATGCTTTTTGGTAGGAGATGGGCTTGAACTACTGCTTGATTCCTTATTGGAATGCTTTGGGGAGTGACGCTAATGCCTGCTAACACTCCTTGATCTTCTTTTCTTCTCAGGGGTCCTACGACTCCCTTTTTCGCCTAAGTCACTCTCCTTTTCCAATTTCTTTTCTATTCTCTCCAAACTCTTTAATAAATTTACGTTGAATTCACCTTGTTTTTCCGAAGCTTTCATGAGCTTTATGCTATCTGTTCGGTGAGTTTGGGCATCTTTCTGCAATCTTTCAATGATTTTCATCATGTTTCCCTCCTTATCTATCTCTTCTCCATGTCCAGTGGAGTTTGATCCTTCAACTCCCAAATGAACATCCATTCCTTTTGCTTCATTCTCTGAACTGGAAGCATTCGATGTCTCTTCCATTTCTCTGTACTCAGTGTCAATTCACTGCAGTCATGACATTCGTTGAACTTTGCAAATACAATGTGCAGTGAACTAGAATTTTTTAGGCCATCATTCCTTATCAAACCCGAATTTCAAAACCAACACGATTTAAGAAGACGTTCAATTTTCATGAATTTTCTGAGCTCTACTCGGCTCTGTAACAATATTTCGGGCACTATCCCTTTCCTTAGTCCCCAATCCATGTGATCACACTCGTGACCACCCACCTACCCAAGAAGGTGCTTCGCGACTTCGCGTTTCAAGGATTCTGCTGTGGCCAAACCCGATCCTCCCGATTCCCGATTTTTCTGAATCACGAATCCTCTAGGCGCTAGCTCCTTCCGCTAGGCCCCTTTGATTGTGTTGTTGGGCTATGACCTGGGCCCCAACTTTCGAGCACTTCGGGATTCCGTGCTTCTCTATCCTCCAAGCCCACATAGTACAACTGTCACCAACTAAGGCGACGACATGTGGTATGCCTAGAAAAGGGTCCACGTCACTTGGCCCCACCACGCCTCCTCTCTTGCTTCAGAACGTCAAACTTCGAAAGTTCTCCCTCCAACACTGAGTAATTCTTCCGAAATCCGATTTTACAACTTGCTCCTTTGCTTCGTAACTCACTAGAATGTGGCACACATCCCATGTGTCCACATCCATCCAAGTGGATTCAACATGACCCACTACTTCGGCTTTTCGGGACTTCTTAATTTTAGGTTTCGGAAGTTTGTGCATCAACGCATCCCACTTCTCCTAATAGCCGAATTCCCAAAATTACAATCTGTCGTGAGATCTAATGATCATGCTTCTTCTCAGATCTACGATGTAGATCTCTTCCGGAATATCGGAGTTTCGGGTTTCGGAGGTTTGTGCCTTAGCGCACCCAGCTTCTCCCGATTACTGAACTCTAAAATTACGATTCGCTCTTTTGCTTCATCCAACGGTCAAGTTTGTTTCCGCAGATCTATGGTGTAGATTTCCCTCGGGACTTCGGAGTTTCGGGTTTCAGAGGATAGTGCCTCTGCGTGCCCCACTTCTCCCGATAGCCGAACTCTGAAAGGCCTTCAGGATAACCCTCCTGCCCTTCTCCAGATTTGAAGGTCGAAAAGGGTTTTCCTTCATTCCGACCGATCCTCCAGTCCACATTCCTCTGCGGCCCGATACCACTTCTATCATGGTTTTACGATACCACTACTCCTCCTGAGCTTCGTAACACGGCCAAGTAACCCTTTGGCACTCAGAAAACCTTCTAAGGTTCGAAATTAGTCCTCCAGAGCCAATTTCCTCTTGAAACTCGGGTCCAAAGACCACTTATCCAGCCCATCCAGGCTCAGGGTTGAAAACGATCTCTGAGACCATATGTTCACATCCCCGACCATCAACCCTTACTGCCGAGAAGTGCTACTACGTGAAACATATAACATATATACTTATAAAGAATATGCATTAAATCAATTTAAGACATTTAACATGGATTTATTGTTGTCATACATACTTAAACGGAATTAACAACATTTAAACTTGCAATGGAATACATGATAACATTTCAAGACACATAGTTGCATCACATATAAATTAAGTACATAATTAACACTTATCTTTTAAACTGGCATACCACCACCAACTGCGTGCATACCTTCCACGAACCTCCCAGCCTTAGACCGCGCTGCTCATCACTCTCAGTAGTAGGTCACCCCCGAGCTGGGACTAAGCTCCACCAGGCAAGGGAATCCTAGGCTAGGCAAGGTCAATGGAAGACACACCGTTTATGAGGAAGGATTCTCTCCCAGGAGCCACTTATGCCCACTGCTCATAGACTCTCATTCCCCACATGCATGTCCCACCCCAGGAGTATACACCTTCACTGTCACCAAGAAAGTCCTTCAACTGCTAAACCTCCCTTGCCTTGGGCTTCAACAATAGGCCAGACCAGAATTCTTTGAGCTCTGTGGAAGCTACAAGACTCCTTCCAGGAGTTCTCACTTCCTCCACACACTCTCTCACCTGGAGAAAGTCGCTCATAGTCATGACAACCTGCTTCTTCAACCACAACCACCTCTCTCACTTGGAGAGAGTGTTGCACACATGCCTGACAACTTGCTTCTTTAGCTCCGTTCCAGCACAAGGAGGACAACAAGGCTTAGCAAGGAACTGATGATGGTAGCCAATCACACTCAGCTATGGGACTACGTGGCCAGAACAATCCACAACTATAACACACATGACATAGACAATTGCTCAGGTTTCAGAGAAGACGCAGGTCAGCTTCAGAGGTGCGTGGCTATGCAGAGGTCCAGTGCAGAGACAAAATGGTTCTTAGGAAGGATTCCAGTGAACTCGGACAGAGTATGGAAGATTCATAGAACGACTCAGGTGACAGATTTCAGGTCTCAGGTGCGTGTGTGAATATTGCAAAGGATGAATACATAGGCCACATAATTCACAGTAATACATCGGTCGACTTCCGGTTCTGGTTTTTAGGAACGTGTGACAAGAAAATTAAGTAGAGGTCGCTCACAGACTCCAACGGTTCAGACAGCCAATGAAAGAATGCAGGACAAACCCCCACCGCGGCTCAATTCTTGGGTTAAATTGCATGTGCTTGGGTCGACACATGTTGCCCATGAAGCTGCATGCACTCCATCAAGCATGCGTTCCCTTTTTCAGGAACTTAGGATACAAATATATATATATCTCACACAGTTTGGAATAATACAAAATTATTATTCAAGGACTTAAGCCCTCAAGCTTAGCCCCTCTTCCAACCTTTCAAACCCCTCTCCCTTACCCAATCTATGGAAGCTTAGTCCCCCATCACTCTTTCTTCGTGGTCGATCGACACACAATGATGTTTTTATATTATTAATGTTCTGCATATTACATATACAAAAACAAGCTCCTGGCCTTTAACACTTAGGCTCTCCGGCCTAATAAACACATAAGCCAACCAACTTATCAATACTCGGCTCACCAGCCTAAAAAACATGATTTACAATTCATAAACATGATTTATAATTCATAAACATGATTACAACAGGGCTCGTCATTGGGGATATTACAGAAAACCACAAATCACTTTCCCTTAGCTTTGCGTACCATGTACGACATGTACAACTCTCATGAAGTCACAAAGGTAGCGTACATCCTCTCTAAAATTCTTGGGCAAGTTAAGATCTCAACAAAAGAGCCTTGGGTTGTGATGCAGGAGCATCTCTCCAAGCCAGCCATGTGCTAGCCAGCCAGCCAACTCAATGCACGCATTCAATGAGGAAAGGCGTAGCCCTTTCATGTTTTGAATTTGAATGTGAAGGCATTTAATATTGTAAGGTTGTTAGAGCCAAAAGGCCGTGCCTATATGCATGCTTTAGATGTAGATAGCCTTTAATGGTTGTAAGGTTGGGATCTAGCTCCAATCTAGACTAGATAGCCCATTCAATGTAATTCAATGAAATTGAATAGAGTAGGTAGCTTGGAGGGAAGAGCTCAAAGAGCCCCCTCATGTAAGACTTCTAGAGGATCTTGTTAGAAGAGAAGAGAAGAGAAGAGAAGAGAGTGGTGCATAGATGAGTGCATAGAGGAGAGGAAGAGCTGAGACTCTGTGAAAGTCTGAGCTCAAGAACACCTTTGTACAAGCATTTTTCATATTAATACATGGGCAGATTTCTTGCATTGAGATTCTGTGTGTGTATGTGTTTATGATGAATGTCTTGGTGTGTTCTTTATATGTTGTAGATGTATGATTATGTATGCATTTGCAGGGACATATAGGTTCTGCTATCTGTAGAGTTCTTTGATTTCAGGTTTGGAGTTCTTTGAGGCTTCATGCCAAGAGGGCGTGACAGAACACTACGGGTTCTGAGAGCCAGTGCATAGAGTGCATTTCTAATTCTTCAGAATTTGGACAAAGATGTGCCAGGAGGGCACACCAACTGAAATCATTGACTCAGAGGAAGACCTCAAGGTTGCTGAACACCTTGGAGGCAAGACTGTGTAGAGGAAGACACAGTGTAAGACAGAACCGTTGCGAGATTCTGCAAGAACTCTGCCAGGTGGGCATTGAGCGGATGCACGGGTTGCATTGAGGAGAAGAACTCTGGTTCGAGTTCAGAAGGAGATAGAATCACTGAGGATTCTATAGAGCTCTGGCAGGAGGGCATTGAGCACATGCACAGAGTGTTGAGGAGGAACTCTGTTGTGAGTTCATAGAGAAACAGAATCACTGAGGATTCTGACACTCTACCAGGAGGGCATTGAGTAGGTGCCAGAGTGCATAGAGAGAACTCTTTGAGTTCAGAGACAGAGAAGAGTCCAAGGAGGGATCTTCACAGGGTTGCTGAACACCCTGCAGACTCAGCAAGAAGTCTACTTGAGAAAAGGAGTGCAAGGAGGGCATCAGATTCTCCATCTGAGGGAGAAGGAAAAAGGGTTAATCCCTTAGAGGCTTGAGCAGTAGACAAAGCTCAGGACAGATAACACCTTCATGTGTGTAGAGATTCTGCAAGGAGTACAGGAAGTCGGGAAAAACCTTCAAGGTTTCACTATCCCGAAGCTCAGGAGGGAGAGCGTCTTCAAGAACACAGGCGAGACCAAGGATACATGGTTCGCAGAGAAACAAAGGCTGAGACCTTTGATACTTTGAATTCTTCCAAGGTTTAGGAAGAAATAGAGTGCGCACAGGAGGGAAGCACAATTGCCGTCGGATCAGACCGAGGAAAAGATTTGGATCGTTGAATCTTCACGTCCAGGTATCAGCAGGAGGAACGCATGGGAGAAGAAGATCTGGGCTGTTAGATCTAGCTCAGACAGTCGATAGCTGTCGGATCTGTGGAAAGATGCACGATGTTTAAATCCTCACACGCAAAGCAGAGAATCCGAAAAGTCCCGATAGGGTAGAGGTATCAGGATTTCGGACTTCGGGAATTTGGAGGTTCAGAGGACGAATGACCGGAGATTAGGACTCACGGGTCCCGAAGTCTCGAAGGTATCTGAGGCATCCATCTAAGAAGGACAGGTGTCATGAGATCCTTTCATATCGGGGATTCAGACATTGGGAAGCAGAGAAGGGAGTCTTTTGGCTTCGCTACTGGCAAAGTCCCGAAACGATCTGGACCATCCATCCGTGGAGGACACATGGAGGAGATCGGGGAGTCCACTGGGATTTTGGATACCGGGGATTTGAGAGAACAGAGGATAAGTGTCGTAGGGTTCGCGAAGTTCCGAAACGCGAAACTCCGAAAACTCCGAAGGAACAGGAGGACAYGTGGCGAGYGGTCAAGGTTTCGGGAAAATTCCTGAAAGGATGTGAGCCGTCAATCCAGTTGGATCGTAGCCATCGGTTCAAGAGGGACATAGACCAAAATTTTGGCATTTCGGCACTCCGAGTATCGGGCATGCAAAGGGTAAGAGTTCGGGACTCTTGACTCACGGGAATCCCGAAGGGTTCAGAGCCGTTGATCTCCCGCAGGAGTGGAGTCTTGGCATTTCAGGATTCAGTATTTTGTCATTTCGGATACCGGGAGGTCGAAGGGTCAAGGAATTGGTCCAGCAGGAATTGTGAAGTTTCGAAACGCGAAACTCCGAAAAGCGTTCGTAGGAATAGTCGTAGACTAGCCATTTTGGCACATCGACATTTCAACTACTGGGAATGCGAGAGGTAAGAGTTCAAAACTCTTCACCCATAGAATCTCGAAAGAATCTGAGCTGTTGGATCAAGGGAGGCTTTGAGCCGTTGATCTTGTTCAGAGGAGGAGAACTGGAGGGTTCAAGATTTCGGTACTTCGGTATTTTGGCTACCAGGAGTACGAGAGGACAGTGAAGATTTGATGCCCTGAGAGTCGCGGAATTCTGAAACGCGAATTCCCGAAGGCGGAGAAGGAGCATTGCCGGGTCACGAGGGAAAGAGCCAGATTTCAGAATACCAGGATTCAGTATTTTGGGAATCCCGAAGACTAAGAGTCGGGGCTCACGGAGTCGAAAGTTTTGAAGAAGACTGCGGTCATATGAGGAGTGGTCACATGGACCTAAGATATGGCCCAGGGGGCTAATCACCGTCGAGTGCTATTTTGGCATTTCGAGGATCCGAGGATCGAGAAGGCAAAAGTTCCCAACATCAGGACTTAGGAAGTCCCAAAACCCGAAATTACTTTGCGGGAAAAGATCGTGGTCGTGTTTGAAGGCCGTGTGGAGGTGAAGGACCCGTGGGTCAAAGATTTGAGGTTCCAGTAGGGAATCAAATGAGTCGCTTCGGCTCGGGGAAGTTTTTAGAGCGATCCTGTGAGTGGACTCTGGTCCGAGGGTTGGGGGTATGCATTAGTTTTGGTATCAGAGCTCAAAATCTATTTGTATATTTCAGGCAGAGGAAGCGAGAGAAAAAAAAGAATACCCTGATAGACAACAAAGTGGTATCAGAGGCAGGTTGCAGAGACAGGCAAAGGAAGACAGAGTGCTGAGACTCTGTGAAGATTGTTGTAGGTGCACAATAGTCAAAAGGCAGTCAGGTCAACTGTAGGAGACGTTGGAAGCACTCAGGGTTGTAGAGTGACAACAACATATCTGTCAGGAGGACAGATAGACAACAGGCATAATGACTACTGAAGGTCATGCACGCAGTGGGAAGAAGAACCATCATCAACAGAAGAACGCTGCAAGGGATAAAGAAATTGCCGAAATCAGGGCAAGGATGGATGAACTTGCACCATGGGTGCAACATGATACAAGGTCGAGATGGGTATATGAATGGCCCATGAGGATGAAAGCAAAATGGCCAGTCAGGGCATTTATGGCCAAAAGACAACAGAGGTTGTTGAAAATATGGTTGAGGCATGCTGAAAACCTCAACAGACCAGAGGATATGGTTCAGGTGTGTGAACCAGAGGCTGGGAGAAATCTCAGTGATGCTGAGGATAAACTGAGATCACTGAAAGATCTCAGAGACTGCCAAGATGGCAGAACAAAAATTCCCAATTTCCAGGAGGGCAATGAGATGAGATCACTGCGGGATCTCAGAGTTTGTCAAGAGGACAGTCGGGGAATTTCACATTGCCAGGAGGGCAATGAAATGAGATCACTGCGGGATCTCATAGACTGTCAGGAGGAAAATGAGGGGAATTTATATTGCCAGGAGGGAAATGGAAAGAGATCAACAAAAGATCTCAACGATTGCCAGATGAGAAATAAGATGGGATCAGAGGATCTCATAGACTGCCAAGGGGGCAGCAGAGAAATCCCATATTGCTAGGCGGGCAAGGGAGAGAAGATGAGCTCAGAGGTGAGTTCATACCAACAAGAGGAGCTGATAGAGAAGAAGGATCAGACGCACTTTCTGATCATTGGAGGAATCCAAATATTCCTACCACATCGCCTAGGGGAGGCAAAAATTTGTGTTGCTGAAGCAACAACATAAGAAAGATAGCCAGCGGAGATTGTCAATGAAGAGGGAGGATTGGAGCCGATGTTAGAGGCTACCCAAACAGAAGAAGGAAATGAGCATTTCGAGGAATGGCTCAATTTTTTCAACCAAGAAGCTGAGAAGACTACAACATTGAAGCTTGCAGTAGAAAAAATAAAGGAGGAAGAAGACAGCATGGACTTTGCTGATCTGTGTGAAGAATTAGAAGCCCTGGTGTTATCCACATTTTTGGTTATCGAGATGATATTATGATTATGTCATGATAATGGAAGATCAAACTCTTCATTAAGGACTTTTTCCTGAAGAAGGTTACACTTGTCATTTTCTCAAAAATCATATTTTTAAAATAGTCCGCAGGCTGCATATATACTCGCCTGCGAAAAACCTTCATTTCCGCAGACTGCATTCAGCTTGACTGCGAACTTTCCGCACTGTGTCAATGATTAGGGTGCGGACATGTTTCTAAAGGAAGAAAATGAATAAGTTCTCGATCCTTCT
>SNQJ01S0062277.1:12973-25269 GCA_010110895.2 Picea sitchensis
AAATATAAAAAAAAAAATAAGCTAATTAAATAAATAAATAATTATTTAATTATATTAAATTTAAAAAAAAATCAAAATATCTTTTTACATCGTCATTAAAACTAAAAAATTTGAATTTATTATATTATTAACTCATTTATGTAATATGCAATTTATATATTAGGAATATATAAATGATGTGTTTGGAACTTTTGATTTATATTTAGAAGTAAAAAAATATAAGGTTTATTTTCTTTAAAATTTATATGAATGTATTTTTTTCTGTAAATCATCCACAAAATTTATAATAGCATAAGAAAATATTGTACAAAAACTTTGGTGTTGGTCTGTCGCTTGGGAAACCACACCAGCAATAATGCACCAGTTTGTTTATCTTAACAAGTCTGAAAAACATGATTTTTTTAGGCTATGAAACATAAAATAACAAAAACTATATATTGCTTATAATGTCTAATAAAATTTTGATATGATCCTGTCTAGCATAATGAAAACTAGAGGGAGGTGGGGAAAAAGATCCCATGCCTCTGAAATTGAGAAACAAATAAATTGAACCAAAAAACATGAGAGTATTAAGTTAGAGGAGGGTGGTCCTCAGCCATATGGACCTGAGGTTGAGGAAAGTCTAGCTTGGTTAGGTCCATTCCGACCAATTTCTCTTCCAATAGATTAATTTTATGGTTCACTAGCTTTATCTGCAACTGCATGTCATCCAATTGTAGTAGAATCTCCTGGTGAGCTTCATGTCACTTTACAAGAACTATTCCCATCAACATTTTGAGATGTCAATATATGTTGATGGTCTTCAGATACTATGATTCACTGGCCCATGTGGTACCAGGGCCAAGAATACAAGAGTGGATGTTGTTCATGACCTCCTCATGAGGAACAAAAATCTGAAGAACCCTAACATTTGCCTCTCTTGGGTCAATTTTCACTCTAATAGTAGGTCGGGTGTGAGCTTGATATGCCTTTGTTTATTCCTCTGCAATGGATATGAGTAAATATCTTGAAGAATGACAACAAATGCCTCTGGAACTACGGGATGAGCTACCTTGGGCCATGGTCGAGAAAGAAAGAGGAAGAAGGAAGAGAAAACAGAACAAGGTGAGAGTCTAGGAGTATAAGGGGGGGAGAGATAGAAATTGAGAGCAGAAGAGGGGAAACAGAGGAGCCAGACAACTGAGGAACCAACGGAGGAATGAAGATGATAGAACCATCATGTCGCAAAGAGGACGTACAAGGCCAACGAGGTTTCATGATCAGGACTGTGAGGGTCATTATTGTAAATGAATGATCCCATAGAGCCCAAGGCATGGGAAGGACACAGATGGAGATCAATATACACCAGAGGGAAGTCATCGAGTCGGGGCAGGAGTTGTAATGATATCGCATGGGAGGAGTTCAGGGAGAGCACCCAAGTAGGTGATTAATGAAGAGTGTGGGTGATAGGTGGCAACACTCCTTGGGGAGCAATCCCACCATCGGAGCTTGTCCCTATCACCTAATACAGGTGGGATAGATCAGCCTGAGCAAGAGTGGGGTAGTTAGCATAGAAAGGTGAGTGGGGGGTTGGGGTTGGGATCCATCTTTAGTCCAAGGGATGATGTTCTCTAAGGATATCCTCGTTGGAAATCATATATGCTAGTTTATTGGTAGACCGTTTGACATGGGAGGGGATAATCACTTCAATCTTGGAGGGGAGAGAGTGGATGCACTCCAAGGTACTTTCCAGTCACCAACCGGTGGTGATTTTTCTAAGAGTAGATCCACATTGAAGTTTTATGAGCATATCAATGATGAGTTGGGAGTCCCCCTCAACAGTCAGCATATGAAAACCTTCTTTTGATTGCAATGTTGAGGCTTATTTCCAGAGCTTAAATCTTCGCATGTTGTTTCTTTCAATCCCTATGTAGCTAGCATTTATCCATAGAAGTTAACTTGTTACATTTCAAAAGGCACCTCTGAAACTTGTTGGGCCTGGATTTCCTTTAGAAGATCCATCGAAGTTTAGTTTAAGAAAGTCGACCAAAGGAGGGGACTAGGAGATGGGGGAAGAAGCTACAGGGGAGGCTTTGTGACTGATGATGGGGGGAGATGGGGGGTGCAAATCAAGATCTAGAAGAATGTGACTCTCCTGAGGGGAACAATCCCAATCCTTAGTGGACAAATGGGTGGCAAAAGTGGTTTCTCTGATGCTTTTTTTTTTTAATTTTGAGTCATAATATGTTAGCTTCCAAGAACCACTTTAAATTTATGTGAATATATTAAAGTATATTAATATAGTAAATAAAAAGGTTTTATTGGAAAACATTATATTTTTCACTAGCCACAAAAAAAAATCGGATTATTTTGGTTGAAATTTAAATATATGTACTAAATTATATTAATATAGAAAAATAAATGGTACCATGCTGAAAAAATTAATTTCCCTACTCTATATAAACATTGTACCCAATATACTATATTAATATGCAATATTATTTCGTCGACAATGCTTATATGTAAAACAAATATATCTATTATATACCATATTCCTAACACTAATGACGACATGTATTGTTAGTTATGTAGCCTTGTTTTTTGTTTTTTTTGTAAATAAAAGGAGCTATATATTAATAGTAGTGAGTGGCATTACAATATCTATAGTATGCCACCTATCCTGCCACATCTAGGAAACCGAGACAGGTGGCCTTCAAAAAAAGAGCAACTGTAATTGTTTGAACAAAACAATAGAGATGACTAACTATCAAAAATGGTCACCATGACCAACTAACATACTGATTGAGGTAGAGAATCTGTCAATCTTTGCATAAGTAACAAAACTAGAAGAAGAACATACACCTGGAGAAGCTAATCCATATGTGAACTTGGGCTGCCATGAGTGTTGTAAGTTGGGACGAACTTTTGGCCACAAGTCGAGCATCACTTGTTTGATGGAGCTTCAGTCATGGCGTCGAAAAGGAGGTCCATTCGCTAGCCAAGAATTCGTCGGATGTGCGCCTAGTCATCAAGCTTCTGCCGCATTTCAAAAATGAGTTGAAGATGTTCATCCGGGAGTTGAAGCGGGGTGAGCTGAGGCGACTCCTCCATCAACTTAGCATCGATATCCAAGTCTGAATCTGTGGTCGTCGGTTGATTTTCCACCTGCCAACTAGGAGGAATTTCTTCCTCCATAATGTATCCACCAATGCCAAAACCATGAACCAGTGTCTGGACTCTGAGAGGGGCAATTTCCTCTTCGACATGGCGGCTGCCAAAGTAAATTATGGGATTAGAGTGGGGAGGAAAGGGTTGTTGAGGCAGTTGCAGCCAATTGTGGCTTGGGTCGGGATTGCTGGTGGTGATGAGAGCGAGCTGAGAGGGGTCAATCTTGTTGCATCTGGTTAGGGAGTTGTAATACAGTGGTCCCCTTCTAGATTTTCCCCTCTCCCCGGGCATGGTGTAGGAATTATGGGTGGGACTGTGCAGGAAGATCAATAGAGGAGTGGTGGCAGGTGGCCAGAGGTGCAAGAGCAAGAGGGAGTCGAGGAGCAAAAGATCTTGCAGAAATGATAGAGTGGGAGAGCGCTCAGGGGCACTAGCCTTCATAGTGTCTTGTGAATTGACAGGGATGGTCGCTTTGAAAGCTGAGGTGACTATTATGCTAGACCTGGTACCTATATTTGTATGCCCAGCCTGGTTCGTGCAAGGGGCCATTAAATCTTCTCGGATTGCCCAATGCACTACCATAACTCCTAGCTTAGTGCGGGTCATTCAAACGGGATGGGAGGGAGGCTAGCGGCTGGGATTATTAACACCCATTGTTGTCTATAGCCACCTGTTGTCCATTAAGGGTCGTCTATCACCCCATCCGGGAGAGCTATGTAGCCTTGTTAATATATAGTATAATGACATTTTATGAAATTTTATTATAAATGAACATAAATAAAAAAATATTATTTAAAATAATTTTCATGAAAATTATATCAATGAGTTTTTTTTAAGTATTTAAAATCATTTTATTTTTTTTTAAAAGATAAGATGTTTGATATTATCATTATGTAAATAGAAGCACTTAAAGAATTCTCATGAAAACTACATCGATTGGGATTTTTAAAAGTATTTAGAAATATTTTACGATTTTTTTTAAGATAAGATGTTAGATATTATTATTGTGTTGGAAGTGCATTTTTCTTTAATTTGAAAATATTATATTGTAATATATTTGGTATATAACATTATATTGTAATAAATTTGGTATATAACATTTTAAAAAGATAGTTTTGATAAAAAAAATTATAAGAAAATTCCCATGAAAACTATATCAATTGGGCTTTTCAAAAGTATTTAGAAATATTTTACGATTTTTTTTAAGATAAGATGTTAGATATTATTATTGTGTTGGAAGTGCATTTTTCTTTAATTTGAAAATATTATATTGTAATATATTTGATATAAACATTATATTGTAATGAATTTGGTATATAACATTTTAAAAGATAGTGTTTATAAAAAAATTATAAGAAAGAATATATATTTCATTAGTCTGTCACATTAGTCTGTCACCCCATCCGGGAGAGCTATGTAGCCTTGTTAATATATAGTATAATGACATTTTAGGAAATTTTATTATAAATGAACATAAATAAATAAAATATTTACTTAAAAAAAAATTCATGAAAATTATATCAATGAATTTTTTTTAAGTATTTAAAATCATTTTATGATTTTTTTTAAAGATAATATGTTAGATATTATCATTATGTAAATAGAAGCACTTAAAGAATTCTCATGAAAACTACTTCTCTTGGGATTTTTAAAAGTATTTAGAAATATTTTACGATTTTTTTAAGATAAGATGTTAGATATTATTATTGTGTTGGAAGTGCATTTTTCTTTAATTTGAAAATATTATATTGTAATATATTTGGTATATAACATTATATTGTAATAAATTTGGTATATAACATTTAAAAAGATAGTTTTGATAAAAAATATATATATATAAGAAAATTCTCATGAAAACTACATCGCTTGGGCTTTTTAAAAGTATTTAAAAATATTTTACGATTTTTTAAGATAAGATGTTAGATATTATTATTGTGTTAGAAGTGCATTTTTCTTTAATTTGAAAATATTATATTGTAATATATTTGGTATATAACATTCTATTGTAATAAATTTGGTATATAACATTTTAAAAAGATAGTTTTGATAAAAATAATTATAAGAAAGAATATATATTTCATTAAAGTTATTTGAAATTTGAAATTAGTTCTATCTATTTGAAATGTCCAACTTATATGGATGAGATGATATACGAGAGAAAAACATGTCTCTACAGGGATTTGAAGCTCCATAAAAGTATGAAATGCCTCCACTTTATCATCTAACTATGTTGTTGTTAATAATCTCTATGAAAATTAGACTTGGTGGATGATGTCGGATCTATATTAACCTCTTTAATGCAGTACAATGACTTTATTGTTGTGTTGCACACCTCATTTTATATTGCAACCTACAAATCAATTCACTAACCTCTTTTATCCATCTAACTATGTATCAAAGTTTTCTTATAACATTGTTGTTTACCCTATTTACATAGGGTAGGAAAACTCCAATGGTAAAATACAGTTTCTTGTATTTACATAGGGTAGGAGAACTCCAATGGTAAAATACAAATTATTTAAGATGGCTTAAAAAAGAGGCATAAAAAAGGCATAAATGTAGACAATGCAAATTACTTGAAATGGCTCCAAAAAATACCAAGGACAGGAATGTAAACATATTGAGAACTTGAAAATAAATTATAACCGTATTGTAATTTGAGGAACTTAGAAAAATGTATCATTAAATGTAGACACATGCTAGCTACTACTTGTAACATTTATATTATTTCTTTAGATATATGTAGCAATCCTCGAAAGGACGATGGAGAGTTTTGTATTTCTATTTAATTGATTTTGATTAATCAATCCCTAAGGAGATATGAAACCTATATTTACATTTAATATGGTTAGGAAAAGGATTCGTGAAATTTAACCTTTTAAAAAAGTACTTTTACCAACAAGTCACACAGAAATCCTAAAAACATTTAATATGGTTAGGAAAAGGATTCATGAAATTTAACCTCTAAAGACCTACCTTAAAA
Source organism: Picea sitchensis (assembly GCA_010110895.2). Taxonomy (NCBI): domain Eukaryota; kingdom Viridiplantae; phylum Streptophyta; class Pinopsida; order Pinales; family Pinaceae; genus Picea; species Picea sitchensis. The sequence continues at coordinate 19,104 of SNQJ01S0062277.1, forward strand.
AATACTTTTCCCAACAAGTCACAAGGAAATTCTCGAATATTAAGGTTGATTTGGGGTTATTGAATTGGTCTCTCACTTTGACTTTATCTTGAAAGGGAGAATAAAAGAAAAAACATAAAAATATGGCATAGAATTGATTTGTTTTCCATCCTAATGATTAGTTGAGGTTACCATCCGACTAAAATTAGCTTTTCAAATCATATCCCAAGCCCAATAACTATAATTACAATATCAATAAAAAAACAATTAGATTTTAAGTTGAGGTGACCATCTCACTAAAATTAATTTTTCAAATCATTTGCCAAGCCCAATAACTATAATTACAATATCAAAAAAAACAATTAGATTTTAATTAATCATATTTATTGAATTTGGATTGTACACCATGGTTGATTAAGGAAGGAGTTGAAAGGTTGATTAAGGAAGGAGTTGAAAGGCGCAATTTGATGATTGAGCTCTTTCTACATCTCAATGTTCAATGTTTAAGTTAAGCAAATAGCATACATACTATGGAAGAGAGAATGAATCAAAGTAGTAATAGCAAAGGTAGACATAAGTCCTTCACTTTCACTTTATTCTTCTTTTCTTTAACATCACGACACTCTTTCTCTTGTGCTAAATAGTTGATGTGCATCCTTACTCTAATTGTCAAACCCTTCATATACATCCTTGGTTTGTTGGTATTTGATGTTTTTTCAATGAAAAATATTTATAAAAATATGTTAGGGTTATATATGGAACCACAAAGCATTGGACCAAAGAGTTTACATATAGAAGATGGATGATCATATTTTTCATTTACTTAGAGGTGGCCTTGCATGATATCTTATGGTCATCGGTTAAAAAATGAAAGAAAAAAATTAATTTCATGCTTTAGATATAACAATGACTTTATTGTACCTAGTTGATGTAATACTTTCATGAAGTGGTTTGGAGCATAGATGAAAAACTCATCAAAAAATTGGTAAAATTGAAAAAAATTGTGATTACAAATTAAAAAACAAAATCTTCATTTTTAACAAAATTCATGATAACATAATTTTAAGAAACATCACCATTTTTCAAAAAAATGTGTGCCATGGTCCCAAAAATTGCTAGGTGGTGTTTAAGCTCTCATAAAGTGGCAAATTCCAAGGTTTTCGGTTATTTGTCTTTGTAGTAGTTGGGGATTGAGAGGGAATGATTTTATCATCGTTAACAATTGATATTATGAGGGCCACACAATCATTCTCACTATCATCAAATATTTCTACTTGGAGTGGGGATCAATTTCTATCTACCTACAGATTGCATATTCCCAAATCCTAGGTATTTCTTAAAATTCCACACTCTAACTAGTTTTTCTTTTCCAAAATTATGCAAGGATTTTGTTGGGATAAATATTCACCTTAGTAATTATAGAGTTCAGACATTAATTATCAACCCAGGGTCCAAATGCTTGTGAGATGTCGTGCACTGTATATGCAGGCTACAATTTCACATCTTGCATTTATTATCTAATATGCTTTCTAAGAAATGGAAATTGCATTGCAGAAAAGGAAACACACCACACAACTAAGAATTAAAGCAAACTAATTCAATCTTAGCAATGACCATGTACTTGAACATGGCCATGCTTACTAATACCTTGCTTTCACCAAGTTATCTTTTTATATGGATGAGATTTTTTCTTTCTATAAATCATTACTCCTATTGTTAGCAAGCTTTTGATAAAAATAAACATACTTGCATAAAGAAAATGCATAGTTCATGAAATCAAATTATAAAATAAAATGAAAACATATGAAATAAAAGACTACTATGATCTATTTGGAGTGAGCTCAATTCTCCCAATAACAAGGTAGCAAACTACTCTACAACATTGTAAACTAAATCAAGACATAGAACTAAAGAATGACAAATTACGTGAATAGAAATTCCAAGAACTTTATTCTATTCCATCATAATCTAGACATATGCTCCAAGAGTCCTCCTTTTGGAATGGAGAAGGCATTGTTATTTATACATGAACTTGCTTGAAACAAATAATAAATGTAGATCCAAAATATCCTCAAACAAACTATTCAACAATTTCTTCATAATTAGGATCTCAAACCAACTCATAGCTAATTCCAAGATCTTTGCTAACTCCCATTGGATTTAGGATACCTTTGAAAGTCAAATTCGAATTATGAGATGTGGCTTATAACAACAAGCCCAAAATACATCCCAAATGGCATGTAATGATGTTTGACTTCTTGGATCCACAATATATTTGATGGAGATCTCCAAATATTTTAGAAGAATCAAATTTGTACGCATATCCACCACCACCAATTTGTCATCTTTATCTCTAAAAAGTTTAAAACCATAATTTGAAATAGCCAAGAAATAAATTGTAGCTACCCAAATTAATTTGGAATATATGAGAAACGTAGAATAATGGATTTATACAAATGGGTTTTTTTAATAATCCATCATCTACAATTAAAACCATATTTCATTATTGAGCATTTTTTTCTAAAGTGACTCCATGGTTGGTGGTGGTCAACTCCCACATCTGCAAGACATGGATCTAAAACAATTCCTAAATTGAGTCATTATTCATAAGTAAATACAAAATACACCAATTCTTCCAAATGTTAATCATAATTCAACGAAATACTAAGAAATGCAATGGAAAACACTTTAAACCAAAATCTCGCAAATAAGCATTAAAAAGGATTAATACAAGGTCACGGGGAAGTGAAAAGGATTAAAAGTAAGGGGAAAAAGGGTGGCAAAAGATGACATTTCTATGACTCAACATCTCCCCCAAACTGAATTTTTTGCATGTCCTCATGCAACCCTGCACCTGTGTATCAACCAAGATAAATGAATGATGCTTCCATTTTCTAATGCACAAATTTTAAACGAGACCGTTGTCAATACCTCTGTTGAAGAGAAAAATTCATCAATTTCATGCCCAATAAAATCCCTTTAAGCAATGGATGATCCATTTCTCAAAATCTACAATTCTCATTAATGAATCTTATCCTAAAGCAAAATCATGAATGCAAAAAATCATTCCCCATAGAAAAAGTAGTTGATCCATCAAGCAATTTTTCTTCATAAACATTAGCACAATTACTTAGAGAATTTTAGAGATCTTGTGACAATATTGATCCAGTCGAAAGTCGGTCTCCACCCACCTATTCCAGTAGCTCAAAACAGGGGTTTCCACCTTGGCATTGTTTCTACAACTTTTTGGGTCCTAAACTTCTAGGGTTGTTTTGAAGCCCTAAACAACGTTTTCTGGGCTCGCCACAATCATTTTGTATACCTTACCCAGAGTGTCATGAAAAAATGTGTAGTCCTCAGATAGACCTATCAAAAGACTATTGTGCGCCACAAATGGAGATCACATGCAAAACTTACGCCCTTGGGAAGTTGGCGTACCAAATACCCCCATCGGGGCCCACAAACCTTTTGGAGTTTCATCTTTTGGGGTTATGGTTTTGGATTTTATTTATGTTAAAAAGGCCTCTAGAGCCTCATTGTAACTGTTGTTACTCGAAACTGAAATGGGTTGCAGCAAATCAATCTCGAGGCAACCTCGAACCACTTTGGATTGGGAGTTGCCCCTTCCAACCCGAGATGGATCTCTCGAACAATGTCACAATAGGATTTTAAGTAGCGTGAAAAAGGTGGGCAGATTTAAGGGTAAAAGATGGTCTTGGATTTGTGGGGTTTGAGGGTTAAACCAGGGAAAAGGTCCATTGGGCATGGAGTCAAATGAAAACCGAAGAAAATAGATAATAGTAGAGATTAAATAACTTCCAGAAAGTGAGGCAAAGTAGGTCTATCTTTCAGCGCTTTGATAAATCATGATGCGGTAGGGGAAAGAAAAAGGAAAGGCCGACGCAGCAAAGGATACATGTAGAGTTCTGGAAATGCAGATTGGTCTTACACAGCTGATAGCTGGTGCAGAGGAAAGGCAATAAACAATCACAGAAAATCCAAATCCTTTCGTTATAGTAGTGGTCGTACTAAAGTATAACGAAGCCCATCGGTTAGAAGAAAACAAAATGTGATGCAGTTGTGATGGATTAAGGAAGACATGAAGCTATGGTAAAGACAATATCAATTGCGAGTAAAGAACACATAAATGCAGTCCAAACATATTTAACACAGTTGAAAAGAAGAAAAACATGCTGAAAGAAATCGACTATGATCTGTGATGAATCTCACAGTCTCAAGCAAAAATCATCTTTATCACTCCAGTCTGGTTTACAAAAACTCAGTCATTACAATGAAACTCTCTTCGAAAGAAGTGTTTTTCAGTCTTGCGCTCATGCGCCCCCCCCTCTTCTGGTGTTCTCTACATCAGTCTTTTTAAAAGAAAAATATAAAATAAATTTCTTTGAGTTCCAAGAAATGTGAAACGATTTGTCTTTTCTAGACTCTGCGGCTGCGTGACACTTAGTTGAACCGTTATTTATTATTTGACTGGTGGACAGGGATTTCTGCGTGTAATCCAAGCATTTGATTTTTCTTTCAACGTCGGGTGTCATATCCTCCTGTCCCGATTTCATTACTGTCAGCGAAATTATTTGTAACCTTCTTTATTTCAGCGAAGGAAAACCATCTGGCACCTTTCAGTTTAGGAGCACCTCCACTATCCTGACCACTCGTTCCTGAAATTTGTAAATTTTTGTCTTGTAATACGACACATCCGACTGCTCACCTCGTGATTCAGTGCCACTCCAAGATTAAGCGAGAGATCGAGCTCGTTCAAAGTCCTTCAATGGCGTGCACTTTCACATTGTAGCAGAGCAGAGCACGAGGTAGCTAATGCCATGCAAACGATCTATCATTGTCGAGCAACATCTTCACCCGCGGTAGAAACGATCTGTGTGTTAATGGTGGAGCTGAAAGCCGCGTCCATTTCTACATTGGCCAAGATCCATGGATGATTCAATATTTGATCACAAGAAAATCGGCGCCTGTTGTCCTTCTGCAACATTCCAAGAACGAGATCCTTTGCGGAATCGGATATGAACTGGCCACTCAGATTTGGCTCTGTATTTCATATTTGCTCATACATGACCATGGCATCCTTCTCTGCATAAAAAGGTATCCTCCCAAAGAGAATAACATATAACACCACTCCTGCGCTCCATATATCAACCTCGTACGAGTACCCATTTCCACTGAACGTCTCTAGAGCAGAATATCTCAATGTCCCCACGTTATCGTTGATTACATTTTGATAATCGTTGCATATCGACCTATCAAAATTTCCAAGTTTGAAAACCCATGAAGACGAGTTTACATTGTTTGCAGTGTTTGATATAAAAATACTGGATGGTTTTACGTCTCTGTGAATGATTTTCCACGACTGGCAGTATTGAAGGGATTGGACAAGAGATTGGATTATTCTAGCTGTTAGTTTCTCAGAAGGAAGCCATGGTCATGAGCGTCGATAAAATGCTGGAGATCTCCTCCATCACATAGATCGAAAATCATATAAACATTCTGCGACCAGCCATATTTCCCCACCCGTTCCTGCGGGAAATAGGCTATGGACCTGAAAATATTATCCTGTTTGCCTTGTAATTTTGAAAATGAGACATACTTGGTAGTTCTGATGTTATTCTCTCAAAAAGATCATAGTTAAACAGTCCCTCCACATCCTTCGCAGCTTCCCCGTAGCTGTCAATGCATTCACTTCGATCTGCGACTTTGACGGAAAACATTTCTTGAATGGATAAACGCCTCCTGAATGCAACATACCATCGGCATCGTGGAAAATGTAGTGCGATCGAGGGCCAAAGAATTTGGCATGATAGACCATCCACTTTTCATTCTCGGAGGATTCAGATCGTCGTACAGAGAGGAGCCACCTCCTCGTTCAGAACCTGCTCGAATTACTGACGATCACCTGACAAAAGGTAACGCCCTCATTTCGACACAAATGGTAACGGCCCAATCACCATAGAATGGTAACACCCACCTAAAATGCTCCTATTTTTATCGGTGCGACAGGATTCAAAATCACCACTGTTCGATAAGAATATGATGCAGCGTATACATTTTTCTTTTCTAAATATAGTTGCTGCGAATATTGTTTCTGACCCGTCTGATAAATTGTGAAGGACAGAGAAATGCAGAGAGAAAAAGAATAGTATATTCAAATGTATGAAGA
>SNQJ01S0062277.1:25279-43114 GCA_010110895.2 Picea sitchensis
GAGGGTTTCCCAGGATAAATGATGTGTCTCTTGTGATTGTGTATTTCTCAGTGATCCTATCTTATGCTATTGTTATCTAGTGAAATGAAAAGAACTCTAATAATAGATTAAACCTTAACAGAGAGATCCAAACCCTTGCTTGGAGGATGACGGTTGGAGTAGCCCTCGAGATCCGTAGTGTAGGTAACCGATGGGAAAGGCCCCGAGGGGAAATATGGATTGTTGATCGAAGTAGAGGTGAGATCAATTCTCAGTCATAGATATCCGTAGGGTTTAATTTAAGTGAGTTTAAGAGGGAAAGTGACATATTGCTGAAGTCATGCTGACAGGGAATGTCTACATACCCAAGGGTGATAGTGACAATCTGTAATTGGTCGAAGGAATTGGGAGTGGGTCCCTATCGAGCTCAGACCTTTGAATGGGTGCTTTAATTAATGAGCATATGATCCATGGGTGGATAGATATCCATCATTGATAGGATATTGGGTTGTCATAATTCTTGCGCATGAGGTTGATGAGGGACTCCGAGGGTAGAGCTCCGAGAACGAACCCAAGCTGTTAGATCTACTAGATTTTTTGCAGGAAAGGATCTCAACTGTCAGATCTAGAGTAGTCATTTTCATCGGAGTTTGGTACTTGGAGTAACCTAGGATGTCGAGGTGTAGGAACTCCAATGGTAAGACTTCGAGGGGCAATTTTTTACCATAGATTAGGTAGAGTCCGAGAAGAAACCTCAACCGCTGGATCTATGATCCTTCCTAAAGGGAAATAAATGAGTATGATGATGTCATAATTACGAGTAATATCCACGTGGAGGCTTGCGTTTCCCTTAGGATGACACCTTGTGATAGTCGATTGGCCGAGCATGCACCCCATTGGGTGAGAAGGGCCTTAAAAATCCACTTTAATTAAGGGCTCAAAAGGATGACGTGGATAGTGCCATGTGTCAAGAATAGAAGGTGCCATGTGGCGTAGTGATTTGGGACATGTAGGTGAGATTCTGTGGGAAATATGGATGCCACATGTCATGTAGACATGACAGCACATGTCAATGGTATTTGACACACGTAGGAAAAATTTGAGAAAATCTCGGATGTTCGTGCAATTTTGAAAGGTTGGCAAGGCTATGTGGTGGTCAAGAACGCTGTCGATGACGAAGGAATCATCAATTTAATGAGATTCGTTGATCAATGGTGGGTCAGATTTAATCTCCACCGTAGATTCAGAGGAAAAAATTATAGGTTATATAATTGACGACGATGTCATGAGTGACGTGGCATGCCAGTGCATCCGGAGGATGACAAGTGTCGGCACCGGGTTCATCGTAAGGTCAAGGGTGGGACCTATTGGGTCTAGACCATTGGATGGTCATTCACAATGTCCAACCGTCATATCTACAGGAAGAGAGATCCGAACCGTTCACTGTATATGGAAGGGTTGTAAAGGATATGTGTTGGATAAGAATGCCGATGACGATAGATGCATCGATGACATAATGAGGATTGTTGGATCTATGAGCCAATGAATTTGGTCCATTGATCCAGGCGTAATGTCGTCGGAGCACAGAAGAAGGGAAGAGTAGGTGTTAAGTGTTGAGTCATTTAGAATCATCGAATTAATTAGAGTCGTTGGATGAGAGGCACAAGGACCATTAGATATATAATAAGTTGGACCAATGAATCGTTGTCAGAAATTTTGGTTGGGTCTTTGTGACCCATGGAAATAAAATCCTGATGACGAAAACTGGAGGTTCTGTGGAATTGGAACTAGGGTTCGATGAATCATGTGGCCAACGCCACGTCAGAGCCACGACTATTCCACTTCGATTGACACTTGGGATATGAAACCACTTGGATGCCATGTGGAAATGAGGTGGCACCGACCAATGAGGCCTGAGAACTTTGTAAAGCTGTAACTTTTGATCGAGAGCTCGGTTTTGAGTATGCTGACAATTGTTGGAAAGTTCTTGACAAGTAGAAGACGATGGTACCCTTGAGAATATGTTTTGAGATGATTGAGAAAAAGTGAAATTTTAATACCCCAGCCCTAAAAAAAGGTACTTAGGGGGTGGGTGTGTTACATTGGCATTACAAGTTCATGATAGTGCCATTTGGACTATCAAATACCCCAACCATTTTCACGTGTCTGATGAATGGAGTGTTCAGGGAGTACCTGGACATGTTTGTAATTGCTTTCTTAGATGATATCCTCATCTACTCTAAGTATAAGGAGCATGAGAAGCATTTAAGAGTGGTGTTGAATGTTTTAAGGGAGCATAAATTGTATGCCAAATTAAGTAAATGCATCTTTTATCAAAAGAAGATTCACTACTTGGGGCATATTATTTCAGCAGATGGGATATTAGTTGATCTTGAGAGGATAGAGTCCATTAGAGGATGGCTAACACCAAGAAATGTGACAAAGGTTAGATTATTTATGGGTCTTGTCGATTATTACCGAAGGTTCATAAAAGGGTTTTCAAATATTGCAAGCCCAATCACTTCTTTGAAAAAGAAAGGAGTGAAATTTGAATGGACTCCAAAATGTGAAGAGAGTTTCTAGCAATAGAAAAATATTTTGACAAGTGCACCCATATTAAAAATTAAAGATACAGATGAAGACTTTGTAGTGTGCATGAATGCGTGCAAGGAAGGGATCGATGGAGTCCTTAGTCAAAAGGATAATGTGGTATGCTATGAGTCTCGAAAATTAAAAGAACATGAGATAAATTATGCTACACACAATATAGAGTTAAAAACCATTTTGCATGCATTAAAAATGTGGAGGCATTACCTCATGGGGAGGATATTTGAGCTAAGACAGATCACTATGTTTTGAAACATTTATTTGGACAACAAACATTAAATTGCGAACACACTAGATGGCTATAATTTCTTAGTGAGTATGACTTTGAAATTAAACATATCAAAGACAAAGAAAATCAGGTGGTTGATGCACTCAACAAAAGAGATCATGAAGTGCGTATTTCATCCATGAGCATGTACATGACATGTTTAAAAGATAAAATTCTCGAAGCTGCAAATTCAAATCAACATTATTTGCAAATAAAGATAATTTACAGCAAGACAATTTACAACAAAAATTAAAAAATTATGAATTGAAAGAGGGTGGAATCCTCTTGTACAGAGGCAAGATGTATGTGCCAAATTCCATGAAGATGAAAAATATAGTGCTGGGAGAAATGCAAAATGTGTCATAGGTTGGGAACCCAGGATATCATAAATCTATTGCAGTTGTAAGGAGCCAATACTTTTGGTTGGGAATGAAGAAATAAGTTTCCAACTAAATAGTATGGTGTCTAGAGTGCCAAAAGGAAAAGACAAAGCACAAACATCCAGTAGGATCACTAAAACCATTTCTCATTCCAGAATGGAAGTGGAAAGTGGCCACAATAGATTTTATTACAAAGTTGTCGAGAACAATGAAACAACATGATTCCATGGGGGTGGTGGTGGACAAATTGACTAAGGAAACACATTTTATTCTTGTAAAGAAAACATACAAGGAAACAAACATTGCAAAGATTTACATGAAGGAAGTGGACATACTACATGCAGTGCCTAATGCAATAGTTTTAGAAAAATATTCCAAGTTTACATCCAAATTTTGGCAAGGTTTGTTCAAATGATTTGGGACAAATCTGAATCTTAGTATGACATATCACCCAGAGTCAAATGGGAAAACAAAGAGGACCAATAGGATAATTGAAGACATGCTTAGGTTGTATGTGATGGAACGACCATCAAAACAAGAAGACTATATCCACTTAGTGAAGTTTTCTTATAATAATGGGCATCAAGACTAATTAAAAATGAGTCCATTTGAATCTTTGCATGGTAGGGAATGTAACACACCGATGAGTTGGGATAACCCATCAAACAAAGCTATCATTGAGCTAGAATTGTTAAATTACATAGCAGAGCAGATGACAAAGATCATGTAGAATTTAAAGGTTGCCTAGGGCAGGAAGAAAGATTAAACAGACAAGAACATAGTTTTTAGATATTTTAAGGTGGGAGAACATGTTTTTCTTAAAGTGAAAGTGAAAAGAGGTTGGATAAGATTGGGTTGTTGCCCAAAGTTGGTAGCAAGATATTGTGGGCCTTTTGAAATATTAGAGAAGATAGGGCCATTTTCATACATGCTAGCATTGTCTACATCCATGAGAGTGCATAATGTATTTCATGTATCATTATTAAAGAAATATGTGCCTGACCCTAACCACATAATTGATTGGACTGTGATCCAGCTGGAAAACGAAAGGGATTTCTAGGTGGAACTTGTTATCACTCCAAGAAACTCTTTGGGGTTGTAGGCCAAAGATGCTTGGTAAATCAAGAATATGGTAAATTTGGTATACTTGGAACAATGGGATAACTCGATAGCTAATGAGAAGAACAACTTATCATGCATTCGAATAAGACAGTGCTTTTAGAAATCAATGATCAGACAGAGTAATTGAAATAGGGTATGAAGAACACTAATCTAGATAACCAAGTACATTAACATGCAGGGTCATACAAGATAGTAAGAKATCCTTTAATTCAAATTCATGAGCTAAATAAGAAGATRAYAGTTCTTAAAAGCTGAGCTAAACTGAATCAAAGTACAGAGTAATGCAACACATGAACAAATCTGACATTGGTAGCAAAAGAAGACTGTGATTCATATCAAGATAAGAGTCTAAGTACATGAGCCCAAATGTATCCAGGATTGAACCCCCTTATTTCCTCTTATGTCTTGAGCTTTATAGCTCTACAATACAGTTTTCAGATCCTAAAAGAATGGATTAGATATGATAAAGATAGAAAGTCAAAACTAATTTACAAAAGATAAGGAATGATCCTCAAAATGAGGTCAATTCCACATTTCATGGTCTTCAGATGATGTAGAATCCCTGTGCAGTGAAGATAAGCCTTCCAAGGCTGTTTGATGACTCTTAAGAAAGATGAAATTCAAATTTGCTAATTTTGGAAAAAACCCTGATTTTTTGCCTCCAAAATAGGTGTCAAAACCTACTTGAATACCTTTTCTAACCCTTTTTCATCAAAAAAGGATCGTAGATCTGACTCTATAATTCAACATCTATCCATTAAAAGAGTTTTCAAGAGATTCGGATTAGTAAAACTTCGATCTGGGCAAAATTTCACCAAATCTGGCCATCTCAGGTTTCACCAGCTAATTCGCCTTACGATCTACTAGTTAGCTGGTGAAAGCTCTGCTTTTCACCAACTAACTGGTTATAATTTAGCCTTTTGCACTGGTGAAAGTTCTATCTTGGTCAAAAAGGAAATCTTCAAAATGAGTATACTCTGCCTCCATGGCTGCCATCTGTTCTTTAGAATTTGAAATCACAAGTTTGGAACTTATGTGATTGTCTCCTTCTTCAAGAGGTAACTATATTTCTTTCAGATATTAACCTCATTCTTTCAACTACAAACTCTGTCTCCAACATTATTGACAAAGGATTTATTTTCTAGTTTTGAATTCTGTAAGGTATCGATAGTAATCATCTTTCATCTCAAGATAGAATACCTTCGACTCATCAGACATGGATGAAGAGATAAGATGTGTGTCCAGAAGGCGTAGAATACCATCATAAATAGTTCAGGGTTCAGACTTAACCTCGCCTATTCTAGTGAAATTGTACCTGCATTCAAAGAATGGCATTGTTTCATAGCTAGGGCCTCTGACGATGACGACTGTTGATTTGGGAGATATGTGCATCTTCAAATACTCCTACAACATGATTTTTTTACACAGTATTGCATTCCCTCTGCTTCAAATGAGAGATAATAATTTTGACCATTTACTTTAAAGAATAAGCCAGATAGGTAGTCATCATATTACTTCTTTGGCTGGACTCAAGCCATCCTGTCTCAAATTTTAAAGCCAGTTAGTCATCATATCTATGCCAACAATCCTCTCTGATTTCCACCATTGCTAAACAACAGTTGAGCCTTTCCCATTAACATACCTCCTTACCGTCCGCTGCCACTGAGTTATGAGAATGACTTGTATGAGGTATTGGTTCTGGAAGTAAATGACGCAAGTGGGAGTCGAACCCTGGTTGATGCTTATCTCAACGGAATACTCGCCCCGGGCATGCATGTCCTCGATGGTTGCAGTACATGAAGCATCGAATGAATGCCAACGTAGGTAATCTGTTTGCCATATATAGAACAAAGCTTTGAATTTAGAATAGAAATCAAATCACTTTGGGAGTGACAAACCCATGAATGCAGCCGTCAAACTCTGAACCTCTCCATGACTTTCTTCATGACGCGATTGCATGCGATCTGATGCTTTCACCTGTGAAAATGATTTATAACCAAACTATATTCAACAATAAACATATGCATGGCCTTTGCATGCGGTCTCATACCTGCATAAATTTTATCAAACCGTGGATGGACAGATCCCACGTTTCACGCAAATTCAGATATTACAATCTTTGCATATGGCGAGGTTTCATTTGGTAAAATCAAGAGATTGAAATCGGTTTGATGTTGGGATTTGATGACTTGAAATGTGGACTTGATTTATGAGTTGGCCTGGATTGGCACAATGATTGTTCTTGTAATTCCACATTTCGAGCAACCTCTCCGACACCTATTTTCATCTCTCAGGCACTTGGCAGTCTTTGCATACATGAATCTCTCATAAATAATTCGTTGAGTTTGGGTGCAAAGTGAACTTGGCACTTAGCGCTGAGCTTTGTATTGGACTGTAGCTTGAGTATGTATGATGCTTCCAACTGGGCTCTTTATGTTTTGCGTGATGTTGCTAGTGTTGATTGTTGACATGTGTGTTGTAAGAAAAGTTTTGGAATACAGGTTGAAGATTGAATAACAAAGGTTTGGAGCAATCATGATCAATGAGAGCTGATAAGGAAACTAGAATTTTGAGACATTGGCCAAAGGCGAATAAGAAAAATGAGTGAAACAGGGAGAGAGAGAGATAAAAACACTCTCAACAAACCAATGCATTTTGAGCGCTAACAAAACCAATACGCATCATGGAACATAAAGTAAAAATGCTCCAAAATAAAGCCATAGGGTTGGTAAAGATTCAATGGAATTGATACGATCCTGAATATGTAGCATGGGAGCATGAAGAAACAATATGGGAAGAATACCCACAATTTTTTGTCAATTTTGAAGAAAATAATAACTAAAAATGTAAGACTCCATTTTTGGGAAGCTAGTTTTTGAAACCACATCTCATAATTCTTGGTTGCGTATGTTGATAGCCCTGATAAAATAATGGTGTAGCCCGATGGACTGAAGGCAGTGAAGGGGGCGTAATCCTTGGGTTAGCAGGATTGAGAAGAACAAGAAATTATGGTTGGGACTGCTGTTGGAGGGTAAAAATTGCAGAAATTGTTTTATTTGTGAGTATTGTGATGTAAACATTGTATATGTATTTCAGCATGGTGCTTTTCATTGAGGATGATGCAAAATTGTAGGGGAGGAGAACGTAACATCCCCACTATAATCCCTAGTTTAATTAATGCATAATGTAGGTATGAATGTGGCCATGACCGAACAATGTAATATGCAAAATGTATTTTCTTAATTGTAAATAAATATAATGTGATACCAACTGTTGGGAATATGGACATAGATGGGGACTGATTAATCCACAAGAAAAGGGGGAATGCCTAGGGAGTTTCTAAGAGGAGTCTAAGGGGGGAATTATTTATTGGTATTAATTGAAACCCACTTTTCTGAATTTTATTATCATTTGGGGGAACCTTCTATTTTTATAGTTGAGTGTATGAGAGCCCAATCATTGAATACCTATCATAGGGTGGGTGTGAGATTCACATCCCATAGTTATTGGAGAGCACGGGGCCGAAGTACAATCAACTTTGGGCAAAGTGAGCAGTCAACTGTCTTGGGAAAAGAGAGGAAATCCGTACGGGTAGTAACAAACAATTTTACACATTCATTTTTTTCATGAATAACAAGTAGAGGATAGGGGAGAAGAGCTTGGAAGTTGAAGCAATAAGGTTGGTCAAATTATAGAGCATGCTGGAGTGCTTTTAGAACATTTTGGAGCTGGAAATTGAAGAGCCAGGTTGTCAGGCCTGAAGAGTGAACTCTTGGGTGAGTTGCATTGTATCAACAAGTGTTTGTTGTTGTTTTTGCAGGTGGTTTTCTCGACAGTTACTTCTAAGTAGAGATATTCCTAGCTACTTGAGCCAAAGAGACCTTGATAAATGAATGAGATTCCTTATGGAATGATAGCAGTGAAGGGGTAAATTCTTTGGGTTGGGTAGGTCAAGAGGAAGAGAGCTAGATGAAATTCAGGATAACTATAGAAGAATACCAATGGGTTGTGTGTTATTAAGTTGTGAGTGGATTGTGAGAGGCACCCTTCTTTTGTGGATCCCTAGCCCCAAATCAGGGGTGACTTGCTATTGATATTTAGAGCAACATGTCTATGGTTGGGTAGAACGTCCTTCCCAAGCAGTTGGTGGCACAAGTTTTTTAAAAGATAATTGTTTATCTATTTTTTAAAGTTATTTCATGAGTTTAATTGATGTACTTAATTCTGTATATGTGAATGTTTTATTGCTATTGTGAATGAGTTTATTAGCTGCATTCATGATCCTTTAGAGCGATGTAGATGCATTTAATTATGAGTATCATAATCTAGTTGAATATGTGTTTAAATTATATATGGTAGGCTACATGAATTAATTAGTAGAAGCCATTTTTGAATTTATGTGTTTTTCGTGTAGTAATGTTCCCTGGTTAAGCTGCGAGGCATTACACACATTTTCAAAAGTTGTTGTGAGTTACAGGGTTACCATCAAACAAAAATCAGGCTAATATTTATTGGAGGCTACATCACATCTAATATGAGGGAAAATATAAACTCATCTCTATTGTACTTTTAACAAGAGTATATGAACTATTGATGGAAGCCTGGGATAGAGTTGGGTTCACCATGTTTTGTTAATATTTGAGATCATATGTAATCGAGTAGTTTCTAAGACATAACAACATATCCATGGCATAAATATGGCATTTCTCCAAGCCGGATCATGATAACAACAATCAAGAATATTTTTGTGCTACTTTCTGATCCATATATCAACTTGATTTTAATGACTTCCTAGAGAATGAGAATGCACTAATTTTTGTGTCAGAAAGATGACTTGAAATTAACAATAGAATAGTACTTTTCTGATTTATTTTGGAAGCTTATATGAACTCTTGACAACCCTAAAATTCATTCTTGTGGAGCTAGTCATTTGTTGCCGCAAACAAGTTCTTTTGCCCAAATTTCTTATGAAAAGCAAAACAAATCATGAACAAGTAAATCTCATAGGAGCCCATTATAGATGACAAGATTCTAACTTCAAAGTATGGAGATCAATTTGCACAAGAGTCAATCCAGAATGTTGGAGATCAAGTTATTATTTAGAATCCCAGAGAGACTGTCAAGTCAACAATAAAGGATCACAAATCTGCTATCAAAATGACGTTGTTATCTCACTATTTACAAGAGGTGCATAACTTCCAACAATGTGAGTCCTCTTAGACAATGTTGCATGAGGAAATGCTCTATTTTCAGTTTGGAAGAGATGGTATGGAGTCTACAACCAACCGTCCTCTATTAATTTGTTGTGGGTGAATTTGTGCTTCCTTGGACATATTTACTTTACTAATTTTTGCTTGTTTGTTTGGGTCAGGAAACCTCGTGGAAATGAGGTGGCACCGACTAGTGAGGCCCGAGAACTTTGTAAATATGTAACTTTTGATCGAGAGCTTGGTTTTGAGTATGATGTAAATTGTTGAAAAGTTATTGACAAGTAGAAGACGATGGTACCCTTGAGAAGAGGTTTTGATATGATTGATAAAAAGTGTAATTTTAATACCCCATCCCTAAAAAAAGGTACTTAGGGGTTGGGTGTGTTACATTGGCATTATGAGTTCACGGTAGTGCCATTTGGACTATCAAATGCCCCAACCATTTTCATGTGTCTGTTGAATGGAGTGTTCAGGGAGTACCTAGACACGTTTGCAATTTTTTTATTAGATGATATCCTCATCTACTCTAAGTATAAGGAGCATGAGAAGCATTTAAGGGTGGTGCTAAATGTTTTAAGGGAGCATAAATTGTATGCCAAATTAAGTAAATGCTTATTTTATCAAAAGAAGATTCACTACTAGGGAAATATTATTTTAGCAGATGGGATAGTAGTTGATCTCGAGAAGATATAGGCCATTAGAGGATGGATAGAACCAAGAAATGCGACAGAGGTTAGATTATTTATGGGTCTTGTCGATTATTACCGAAGGTTCATAAAAGGGTTTTCAAAGATTGCAAGCCCAATCACTTCTTTGCAAAAGAAAGGAGTGGAATTTGAATGGACTCCAAAATTTGAAGAGAGTTTCCAGCAATAGAAAAACATTTTGACAAGTGCACCCATATTAAAAATTGAAGATCCAGATGAAGACTTTGTAGTGTACACAAATGCGTGCAAAGAAGGGCTCGATGGAGTCCTTAGTCAAAGGGATCATGTGGTATGCTATGAGTCTCGAAAATTAAAAGAACATGAGATAAATTATGCTACACACGATATAGATTTAACGACCATTTTACATGCATTAAAAATGTTGAGGTATTACCTCATGGGGATGAGATTTGAGCTAAGGACAGACCACTATGGTTTAAAACATTTATTTGGACAACAAACATTAAATGCTGGACAAACTAGATGGCTAGAATTTCTTAGTGAGTATGACTTTGAAATTAAACATATCAAAGACAAAGAAAATCACGTGGATGATGCACTCAACAAAAGAGATCATGAAGTGCATATTTCAGACATGAGCATGTACATGACATATTTAAAAGATAAAATTCTGGAAGATGCAAATTCAAATCAACATTATTTGCAAATAAAGAAATTTACAGCAAGGCAATTTACAACAAAAATTTAAAAATTATGAATTGAAAGAGGGTGGAATCCTCTTGTACAGAGGCAAGGTGTATGTGCCAAATTCCATGAAGTTGAAAAATATAGTGCTAGGAGAAATGCACAATGTGTCATATGTTGGGCACCTAGGATATCATAAATCTATTACAGTTGTAAGGAGCCAATACTTTTGGTTGGGAATGAAGAAAGAAGTGTCCAACTACATAGCCCGGTGTCTAGAGATCCAAAAGGTAAAGACATAGCACAAACATCCATCAAGATCGCTATAGCCATTGCTCATTCCAGAATGGAAGTAGAAAGTGGCCACAATAGATTTTATTACAAAGTTGTCTAGAAAAATGAAGCAACATGATTCCATGGGGGTGGTGGTGGACAAATTGACTAAGGAAACACATTTTATTCCTGTAAAGACAATATACAAAGAAACAAACATTGCATAGATTTACATGAAGGAAGTGGCCATACTACATGGAGTGCCTAATGCAATAGTTTCAGACAAAGATTCCAAGTTTACATCCAAATTTTGGGAAGGTTTGTTCAAAGGATTTGGGACAAATCTGAATCTTAGTATGACATATCACCCAGAGTCAGATGGAAAAACATAGAGGACCAGTAGGATAATTGAAGACATTCTCAATATGTATGTGATGGACTGACCATCAAAATGGGAAGACTTTATCCACTTAGTGGAGTTTTCTTATAATAATGGGCATGAATACTAATTAAAAATGAGTCCATTTGAATCTTTGCATGGCAGGGAATGTAACACACCAATGAGTTGGGATAACCCATCAAACAAAGCTATCATTGAGCTAGAATTGTTAAAGTACATGGAAGAGAAAATGACAAAGATCATGTAGAATTTAAAGGCTTCCCAAGGTAGGCAAAAAAATTATACAGACAAGAACATAGTTTTTAGATATTTTAAAGGGGAGAACATGTTTTTCTTAAAGTGAAAGTGAAAAGAAGTTGGATAAGATTGGGTTGCTGCCCAAAGTTGGCAGCAAGATATTGTGGGCCTTTTGAAATATTAGAGAATATAGGGGCAAGTGCATACATGCTAGCATTGTCTACATCCATGAGAGTGCATAATGTATTTCATGTATCATTATTAAAGAAATATGTGCCTGACCCTAACCATATAATTGATTGGACTGTGATCTAGGTGGAAAATGAAGGGGATTTCTAGGGGGAACCAATATGCATCAAGGACCAGAAAGTAAAAGTGCTCCAAAACAAATACATAGGGTTGGTAAAGGTTCAATGGACCTTCTACAGTCCTGAATATGTAGCATGGGAGAATGAAGAAATAATATGGGAGGAATACCCACAATTTTTGTCAATTTTGAAGAAAATAATAGCTAAAAATGTAACTCCATTTTTGGGAAGCTAGTTTCTAAAACCACATCTCATAATTCTTGGTTGCCTATGATGATATCCTTGATAAAATAATGGTGTATCCCGATGTACTGAAGGTAGTGAAGGGGGTGTAATGCTCGGGTTAGCAGGATTGAGAAGAACAAGAAATTATGGTTGGGACTGCTGTGGGAGGGTAAAAATTGCAGAAATTGTTTTATTTCTGAGTATTGTGATGTAAAAATTGTATATGTATTTCGGCATGGTGATTTTCATTGAGGACGATGCACTATTGTAGGGGAGGTGGAATGTAACATCCCCACTATACTCCCAAGTTTTATTAATGCATAATGTAGGTATGAATGTGGCCATGATCGAACAATGTAATATGCAAAATATATTTTCTTAATTGTAAATAAATATAATGTGATACCAGTTGTTGGGAATATGGAAAGAGATGGCGACTGAATAATCCACAATAAAAAGGGGGAATGCCTAGGGAGTGTCTAAGAGGGGTGTAAGGGGGAAATTATTTATGGGTATTAATTCAAACCCACTTTTCTGAATTTATTATCATTTGGGGAAACCTTCTATTTTCTAATTGAGTGTATGAGAGCCCAATCATTGAATACATGTCATAGGGTGAGTGTCAGATTCAAATCCCATAGTTATTGGAGAGCAATGGGCCGAAGTACAATCAACTTTGGGCAAAGTGAGCAGTCAACTGTCTTGGGAAAAGAGAGGAAATTCGTACGGGTAGTAACAGACAATTTTACACATTCATTTTTTTCATGAACAACAAGTAGAGGATAGGGGAGAAGAGCTTGGAAGATGAATCAAGAAGGTTGGGCGAATTATGGAGCATGATGGAGTGTTTTTGGAAAATTTTGGAGCTGGAAATTGAAGAGCCAGGTTGTCAGGCCCGAAGAGTGAACTCCTGGGTGAGTTGCATTGTATCAACAAGTTTTTGTTGTTGTTTTTGCAGGTGGTTTTCTCGACAGTGAGTTCTGAGTAGAGATATTCCAAGCTACTTGAGCTAGAGAGACCCTGATAAATGAATGAGATTCCTTATGAAATGATATTAGTGAGGGGGTACATTCTTTGGGTTGGGTAGGTCAAGAGGAAGAGAGCTAGAGGAAATTCAAGATAGCTATAGGAGAATACCAATGGGTTGTGTGTTATTGAGTTGCGAGTGGATTGTGAAAGGCACCCTTCTTTTGTGGATTCCTAGCCCCAACTTAGGGTGACTTGCTATTGAGATTTAGAGAAACATGTCTATGGTTGGGTAGAACGTTCTTCCCAAGCAGTTGTTAGCACAAGTGTTTTAAAATATAATTTTTTATTTGTTTTTCTAAGTTATTTCATGAGTTTAATTGATGTACTTAATTATGTATATGTGAATGTTTTATTGCTATTGTGAATGAGTTTATTAGTTGCATTCATGATCCTTTAGAGTGATGCAAATGAATTTAATTATGGGTATCATATTCTAGTTGAATATGTGTTTAAATCGTAGATGGTAGGCTACATGAATTAATTAGTAGAAGCGATTTTTGAATTTATGTGTTTTCCGTGTAATAATGTTCCCTGGTTAAGCTATGAGACGTTACACACATTTTCAAAAGTTGTTGCAAGTTACAGGGTTACCATCAAACATAAATCAGGGTAATACTCATTGGAGGCTACATCACATCTAATATGAGGGCAAATCTAAACTCATCTCTATTTTACTTTCAACAAGAGTATATGAACTATTGTTGGGAGTCTGGGATAGAGTTGGGTTCACCATATTTTGTTAATATTTGAGATCATATGTAATCGAGTAGTTTCTAAGACATCAAAATAGGTCCATGGCATAAATATTACATTTCTCCAAGCCAGATCATGACAACAACAATCGAAAAGATTTTTGTGCTACTTTCTGATCCATATATCAACTTGATTTTAATGACTTCCTAGAGAACGAGAATGCACTGATTTTTGTGTCGGAAAGATGACTTGAAAATAAAAATAGAATAGTATTTTTCTGATTTATTTTGGTAGCTTATATGAACTCTTGACAACCCTAAAATTCATGCTTGTGGAGCTATTCATTTGTTGCCGCAAACAAGTTCTTTTGCCCAAATCTCTCATGGCTAAGAAAAACAGATCATGAAAAAGTAAATCTCATAGGAGCCCATTATAGATGACAAGATTCTAACTTCAAAAGATGGAGATCAATTTGCACAAGAGTCAATCCAGAATATTGGAGATCAAGTTATTATATAGAATCTAGCCAAGTGTTTAGTACCAAAAAAATCCCAGAGAGATTGCCAAGTCAACAATAACGGATCACAGATTTGCTATCAAAATGATGTTGTCATCTCACTATTTACAACAGGTGCAGAAATTCCAGCAATGTGAGGCCTCTCAGACAATGTTGCATGAGGACATGCTCTGTTTTAAGTTTGGAGGAGATGGTATGGAGTCTACAACCAACCGTCCTTTATTAATTTGTTGTGGGCGAATTTGTGCTTCCTTGAACATATTTACTTTGCTAATTTTTGCTTGTTGGTTTGGGCCATTACACAGTCCCACACAACTTCATATCCCTTGAAATGAATATGGAAGGGGTATGGTGGTTGTGAAGAGAACAATGCAATCTTAACTCATCTTTTGGCAACCTTGGATAGATCTAAGTTGTTTGGTTGACATTTGAGTTGCTTGTGATATGTGGCGTCATCAATATCATTGTTAGAGCTATTGTTTGCCATAATATCTTCAAAATTTTAAACCACAGATCCAAATTATGGATGACTTGTTCACATGATTTAGAAGGGATTGGTTCTATGAAAGTTTAAACATAGATCAATGGGCGCTCATAATATCTTTTCACTCAAGCTCATGTTTTTTTTTTACTCATTCACGTTTTTTTTTTGCAGAAGTGTAGAAATTGAATTGAGGATGTCTTGCAAACCATGAACTGGGTATTCACACAATTTCGAGGAGAGAAGCATTATGGCAAGATGAAAAAACCCATGAAATTTCTCACACACCCCGTTCGTAATTTTTGATAAATTAAGAATAGTCACCTACAACCATTTTCTCTTTATCTCAAGATCCGTGATGTGGGTATCTCCAATTTTTGGTAGAGAGAAAGCATAAATGTATTGCCAACAACCCCACCACAAATCTCCAAAACCTAGTTTGGAATTTAGGATAAAAGACACATTTTCAAATATGTTGTAGTTTTCTACAAAACCTTCTTTTCGCTGCATATCCTTCTGGCTGCAAAACCTACTTTTTGGTTGCATAACAATGTACATGTGCTACAAATCTGCCTATGGTGATTATGTTGAAGTGAATATCTGATCCAGATTATTTTGAGAACGAAATGAAGGCATAGATATAACAATGAGATATATAAAGATATTGCAATAAACACAGAAATACAATAATGCACATTTTTTATTAATGAGATAATGTACAGAAACTGTAAAATTACAGAGTGAATGACTCCCTAGAATGGTGGTAGCTTATCTCTGAGAAGAGACGTGATGGCTATGCTCATTCACAAGAAGATGATGATGGTTACTGTTGTAACAGAGGTCAAAATTGACTGGCTTCCCAAGGCATGAAGAAGGCATTTCAAGGATCTTGTGTACGTGGGAACAGTTGATATATCTAGAGCCATACAAAAGCAAGTAGTATTTACGTACTCTGAAGAGGATAGAGAAGTATGGATGCAAGAGATGGATGGAGAGCGACGTCTAGCATTGGAACCTGAGGTGGAACAAGCAATAGGCTTTCGCCATGTAATTGATTTGATTGCTTATGGGGGAAAGTTTTGACACAGGGAACCATTCTTTTGTATCCTCAGATGGTTCTGC
This sequence comes from Picea sitchensis, assembly GCA_010110895.2. NCBI lineage: Eukaryota > Viridiplantae > Streptophyta > Pinopsida > Pinales > Pinaceae > Picea > Picea sitchensis. Next base: position 41,483 of record SNQJ01S0062277.1, read on the forward strand.
ATTCTCTAAAACAAAAATGCTTCGGCAATCAAAAGTTCAAGTCACTGTAGATTACTCAGATTCAATGTCTGGTGCTTTTGAGTACCAAGGTGAATTAGGTTACCATCCTCTTGAAGAAGTAAGCGAGTGTGAAAAACCTGCTGGAGGAGACTTGAGATTGACAGATGTTGAAATTGCTAGAACTACTGTTGAGGCAAATCATAGCGCAATTGTACTGTTTTCGGGCATGGTACATCGTGAACCACATAAGGACATTTCCAGGATTGAGTTACAGTATATCATTGATGATTATGGAGAATGTTTTCATAGGACTGGACGTGGACGATATAGATAGATATGGAGAAAAGAAAATTACAACAGCTGAAGATCACAATACAATTAACACTGAAGACATTGGTAACACTGACAATAAAGACGATTATGAAGAGGAAAGGAATTCTATTAGTGGTGGAGAGGACTCAAGTATTTCTGAGTCCCTAAGGGATTGGAAAAAACTAGATATCGTGAACACAGTTCATCCAATTAACTTTGCGAAAAAAGATAGCCAAGGTGGTGTCTACAGACTACTTGGAAAAGATGGATAGGCCGTCAAATGGCCTTGCCATTATTGGACTTCTAAGACCTGCTTATGTGGACGAAGAGTCTTATTTACAGAAGTATTTATATAGCCCGTATTACTCAAGTACAGATGACAATTATACAGATGAAGATGAGCTGAGTAGTGGGTCTGGTGAACCAAGTTCACTTTATGATGCCGTGAGAGATTCAAGACCAACAGAAAATCCAAGTGTTGTCGAATTGAAGAATATGTCCGATTCAAGAGATTTGGATGTAACAGATTCTAGTCTGAGTAATGATGAGCTATTCACATAGTCCTCTATTTCCCAGGACAATGATCCTGACTTAGTGTCCATGATGTTGCCTGAAGATGGTGTGCCTTGGGAACTTGGATCAGAAGACTCTGATATGAACTCTTCAATATACAAACTTGAGATTCTTAACATTCAGCTAGTTTTTGTTTATGGTAATCAGACAATTGTCAACCTGGAAGATTTTCAACACGCAGAGCCAGATATTCTTGTATATTCTGCTACAAAAATTATAGATCATGTAGATTTTGGTGTGGGATGGCGAATCATCAACAATAACAAAGAAAATATTGTCTCAGTTTATGTGATGAAAACCGGTTACTGTGCATGTTGCACATAGACATGGGATCTCCCCGCACCAGTAGGGTATCCAGAAGGGTTTTTCGTAGGTGAAATCCTGCAAGATCTGCCGTTTGGCAGCGCCAAGATTCTTCCTGGAGGCACCGACAGTAATAATAGCCGTCAAAATAAAAACGGTAGTGTACCATAGGCTACAGTCTGAGGCACAACCATCCAAGTAAGGTTTGATGTAGTCGGACGGTGTTAAATATATTGTATCCTCAACAGACTAACCGTACACTGCCAGCTGTACTGGACAGTTGTACTTTCTATTTCTGTCTTGCTCGAGCATATATAAGCTCAGCTATTTCCTATTGTTTGGGACTCTTAAAAGCTCTTCAGTTCTGTTCTGTACTTCTTCATACATTTGAATATACTATTCTTTTCTCTCTGCATTTCTCTGTCCTTCACAATTTATCATGGT